>MU751941.1:0-12287 GCA_026770625.1 Nicotiana glauca | reverse complement strand
TTTCCAGATTTTACTCTATGTATTATATATTTTAAATTGTAATATGGATCCTCCTAGATGCTCGTGACTTGTGACACCCCGGTCGGGCTATATTGGGCTGTATTCATATTGATTAGTATCATAAATTCATATTCGAACTGCTATATAATAGATTAACTGCTTTAAGTGGTGTTCTGAGATGGTCTGGCTGGCCTTGTCTTCATGAGAGGCGCCATCACGATCGGGTTCGGGAATTGGGTCGTGACAAAGTGGTAATTCGAGCAAAGGAGTTATTAGAGGCATGCTAAGGTTGGCCTTATTGGCCATGTTCAGACTTGGGGAAGGAGTCAGGATTTATGCCTTGTATAGATATGGGTTTCAAGGGAAGTGATTCTGCTTGGTACTTCGACGAGAGGGTATTCATGTGCTAGAAGATTTATGGAATTGATTATATCTGGGGCCGAGTCAGAGCGAGTGGCTCTCAGCAACGGTCCTAGTGGATTCAAGGGGCAAAACGTAGTGCCCAGTGATTTTGATCGTATACGTACGGTTAAGAATCAAGCTTGGTAGCAGCTTATGAGGAGGGGTACAGGATGTTCTATGATGTTTTAACTTGCAGTGTAGCACTTGGGAGGTATGAAATGGTTCGTGGGATTTGAGACGGCATGGTCTCATAATTCAAGGTCACTCGGGATGAGTGCGGATGGAGTATATTATGTGTTGAATGGAGTTATTATTATTTCTAAGGCAATAAAGGATAAATTGGAAGAATTAGATTGATTAGCCATAGTTGAATTGGCATATTGGTGGTAGCGATCAGTTCCTTCAGCGCAATTGAGTTATGCAAGTGAATTATGGCGGTACGTGTGAGGCTGGTCGGCAGCTGTAATTGATGTTATTTAGAAGTATTCTACTGCTATGGCTAGCTATGCATAGGCAGACTCTGAAAGGGCTGTGGTAGCTTAGACCACTACTCAGAGATTTGCATATTCTACGGTTATGAGAATTCACCTGTGTGTTGCTATGGTTCTCCTGAAGTGAGATAAATGAAGAGTTTTATATGATGAAGTGTTAATCCGTTTGTGGTTACGGATCTATGATGAAAGATCGTGTTCTATCGTATAGTGGCATGTTGGGTGCGGCAAGTGGTATGGAATTCGAAGAGATGATCAAGGTTGCAGTTCGATTTTGACAAGGAAGTCGCGAGCTCGGATGAACGGGGAAGCGGTCACGATGTTTAAAGTAAGTTGGTATTGCCTTCAGCGTCGCCTGATATCAATGTTTGTAAATAGGTCTTTACATCCTTGTTAAGGATTCTTGATTGATTTTTAGCATTAGTGCGCACGGTGAGTTGGAGGTATAGGTCGATTATCTGTTGAGGAAAGTTGTGGGAGCGTGCCCACGGGAAGGTTGTATGAGTGTGGCCTGTAGTCACTTGAGTGGTTGAAGAGTAAACCAAGTGTGAGGATTTGTGGTGACATCGTAAATTTGAGAATTTATTTCCTAGAGGGAACTCGATTTATTACTCCAGTTATGATGGTCGTTCCTATGTGTTATGAGATAGAGGGGGAGTTATTATGGACCTTTGAAAGGTTATTAGCTTAGTTCAGCGCGATTAGGATCAGCTAGAGGTCTGTGGATGGATTCAAATGTGAATATGAGGCTCTATATCAGGCCAGATGTGTTTACTCCAGTAATGCGCTCCTTATGGAGGAGTAGTCAGGCTGCTATATCATCGTCAGATATTTCATGTAATGATACATTGCGCCGTGTGAGTTGTGACACGGCTTGTGAAATTGCTTATGTGTTGAGGTTCCGCGTAGAGATGATGTTATATGAGCAAAATGGCTCTTGAGATTCAGATCATATATCATACCTCAGTTGTGCTTGAGTTGTAGCTTATGGCACTATATGTCTCCCCAGGGTTGGTATTATAAACATGGCGTGCTTGTGACCGATATTCGATATCTTGTCGTAGTGAGCAATCTAGCTCGGTGTGTACCTCCTTGTGTGAATTTTATGTGTGGACCGGGTGGCACACTGCCATGGGTATGTTGTTTGAATCGGGTTGCGCACCGTAGCAGTATGATGATGAGTACAGTTCCCCGTATCTGTTTTATGTGTTTTGTTTCCTCCTTTCCCGGGAGGAACCTATATTAGCTGTGTGCCCGCGTCACATGCATGATTCGCGAGCGGGGTGTCTGTTTAATTATGTTGATCGCGTCGCATGTATTATTCATGAGTGAGGTAATTGGATTTCCTTTTCGGAGTTCATTTTCCTATTGTATCGCGTTCGAATTGGTAGCCTATTGGCATGTTTGGGTACTATATGAGACTCTTGACTATGTCCGGGGGTGGCTATTTCCTTAGCAGTTCATACTGGTGAGAAGAGATCATTAGACTTAGGATCAGGGCAATCTTAATATGTGAAGTATATTAAAGAGTAAAGGCCATTATTTGGTTCAGAAAGAGGTGATGGTTCTTGGCAGAGTATAGACCTTATGAATCATTGATTCAGCAGTTGGTTATGAATTCCTACACATCTCTTCCATCTTGGCGGTATTGTAAGGGTTAGAGAAGGACCTAGGTACGTCATGAGGTACAATAGGAGCATCAAATTTTTGGAATTTCGGTTTGTTCGACCAGAGAATGCTATTGTGGTCCTGTAAGGAAAGTGGTGCAAGGTGTGAATTCAGCTAAGGTATGCACTCATGTGTTGGTGCTGCGCATAGTTATTGATACAATGAGCATATGTTGGAACAGGCCTGGCAGAGAATTTCGGGTGATGAAACTGGGCTCCAAGGCATATTTGCCTAAATGAAAGAGGTTATCTTTAGATTTGATTGAGCTGATGTGCGCAACTGAGTTGTGGTAGCACGGGTAGGTGCACGAGGTATTAAGCAGTGATTCCAGGGAACCGCAGCACAGTTCCTAGCACGTTCGAGGAGAAATGTATGTTTAAGTGGAAGAGAATGTAACGACCCGATCGGTTATTTTGAGCCCTAGTGCGTCATTCAGCCATTCGAGGCCATGAGCAGCTTCAATGTAGGCATTATGACTTGTACTCGCGGTCAAAATTAAATTTTAGAAAGTTTGGAGTTGACTCAGAGAGGAAATTCTTATTTCGGAAGATTTAAGTTGAGAAAATTGACTAGGATGGGATCTCAGAGTAAACGACCTCGGAATCAGGATATGAAGGTTCCAGTAAGTTCGTATAATGATTTTGGACTTGGGCGTATGCTCGGATTGGGTTTTGGATGAATAGGGATCGTTTTGGCGCCTGTTGTATAAGTTAGCATTTTGGAGAAAATTTCATAAGTTTGGATTGAAGTGCATTTCAATGTTATTGATGTTCGTTTTGGATTCCGAGTCTGGGATTAGCTCCGTATAGTGATTCTGGAGTTGGGAGCGCAATCAGAAGTGAATTAGGATGTCCGGGAAGCATTTTGGAGCCATTTGGCTAAGGATAGAAATTTGAAGGTTTTTGAGAGGTTTGACCGGAGGTGGACTTTTTGATATTGGGGTCGGAATCCGATTCTAAAAGTTGGAGTAGGTCCGTAATGTCGAATATGACTTGTGCGCAAAAATTTGAAGTCAATCGGACGTGATTTGATAGGTTTAAACATCGAAAGTAGAAGTTTGAAATTCTAAAGTTCATAAAGCTTAGATTGGAGCTCGATTCATGGTTTTAGCATTGTTTGATATGATTTGAGGCCTCGAGCAAGTCCGTAATGTGTTTTGTGACTAGTTGGTATGGTTGGTTGGGGGCCTGGGGGCCTCGGGTGGATTTGGGGTGGTTAACAGATTGAATTTGGAGTTTGAAAAAGAGCTGAAGTTGCTGGTGTAACCATACCTGCGAGACTAGGGCCACAGGTGCGGAGCCGTAGAAGCGGCCCAATGGTTGCAGATGCGGAATTTGGCGGAAGAGAGCTGAGACCGCAAATGCGGGACCGCATCTGCGGAAGAGAGTGCGCAGAAGCGAAAATAGACTGGAGAGCCCAGACCGTAGAAGCGGAAATTGGCCTCACACTTGCGGAACCGCAGAAGCGGTCAAGTGACCGCGGGTGTAGAAAGTGCTGGAGGCAGAGAGTGTTTTAAAAATCGGAATTTGGCCATTTTCTCTTATATTTTCTTGGCTTGGGCGATTCTTGGAGGGTTTTCAAGAGGGGTATTTCATCATCAGCGATAAGGTAATCTAATCCCAACGCTATTGAGTTAAATATATCGAGTATGTATGGATTTTAACATGTAAATTGGTAGAAATTTGGGGGTGTGAGGAAAACCTAAAAAATTGATATTCTTGGAATTTAACCACAATTTTGGGTATGAAATTGAGAGTAAATTATATATTTGAGTTCGTGGAGTTATGGGTAAACTTGTTCTTCGAAAAAAATTCGGAATCCGGGCACGTAGGCCCGAAGGTATTTTTGTCAACTTTTAGATCGGGGTTAGGAATTATTATAAATTGGATTGTAATGAGTAATTGAGCATATATTAATGGATTTGTATAATTATTGGCTAGATTGGAGCATTTTTCATCGATTCGAGTCTTCGGAAGGGCAGGAAATGCCAGTTATGGATCTTCGGAGCGAGGTGAGTCTCCTTTCTAACCTTGTAAGAGGGAATTGTCCCGAGAGGTGAAATAATTGGTTATATGCTCCTATTTGTGGGGGCTATGTATGCACGAGGTGACGAGAGTCCGTGCGTAGCTACTAATATGTGTAAGTCCGGGTAGTCTAGGACTCAAGAGCATGCTATACTTGGAATATCTGTAATCTTATTGACGATTTAATTTATTAAATTCTATTGAATTTGTAAATGAATTTCTAAGAGGATTAAACTTCATTTTCTTAAACCATTAAAAGGGGATTGGCTTTTATTTGGATAAATATTTCCCGATAAGCTCTTAATTTGCTGTTTGAGCATGTATTCCTATGTGTACCTACGTCACATGTATGGTACGCGAATAGGGTGATTGGTTATTTAAATTTGACTGCGTCGCATGTATGATTCGCGAGCGGGGTAATAAATGCATCTATGCTTCGTGCCGCTGGACCCTCGGCAGTGCACAATTTACATTTATGTTCGATCGGGCTGTACCACCTAGGTATGAGTTGTGCATGCTTGTATTGCTTGCCTTGAGATTTATTGATAATTCCATCTGCTCTCCCCGACTTGAGATAATTGTTAATTAATGGATTATGAATCCGGAGGCTTTTTATAAAAAGGAACTTTTACATGTTTAGTAATTCATTTGAATCTACTGCTGTCCTTAATAAATTCGTGAGTCATAGCTTTAATAATATCATCATTTGACCATTAGTAAGTGTCAAAGTTGCCATCTCATCTCTACTTCTTCGAGATTAGGTGGGATACTTACTGAGTACACATTGTTTTCGTACTCATGCTACACTTGCTATGCATTTTGTTGCACATATACAGGTATTTCTACTGGCATTTAGGCGTAGCAGCACGAGCGACCTGGAGGCTAAGCGAGCTGTATTTCCTCGAGGTGACCCGCAACTAGTATAGTCTCTTTCAGTATATTTTATTTACTTTCTGTTCAATTTGTATTCTGGATAGATGTTATATGTCACACCTCCTTTTTACCTGTACCCCCGGAAGAGGTATAAAAGGAATTTTTTTCCAACTTAAAGTGACAATCGAAATGGGATCATTTTTATTAAAATTTCAGAGTCGCCACTTGGGATAATTTATATTGTCCCAAGTTACCAGTTCAAATCCCGAATCGAGGAAAAGATTGACTCTGTATTACAGTCCGTGAACACAGAAATCTGGGTAAGGAATTCTATTAACCCGGGAGAAGGTGTTAGGCATTTCCGGATTCCGTGGTTCTAGAACGGTCGCTCAACTGTTATAATTGGCCTATTATCTCATTTTAGTACATCTTTTAGCCTATGTGAATTTTAACTTTAAATCACTTTTAATTATATTATGAAGATTGCAACGTTATTAAAAATACGTCTTGAACTACGTCACATAAATGCACCCACGGTCCTTGACATATTTTATATAACATTGTTGGAATTTAGATTTGGGTCACATAAATGCGCACCCAAGTTTAGGAAGGTTAATTTTTAAAATAACGCGCCTAAAGCAACTACGCATTTTTAACTTTGCGAGGACCATGAAAAATTCTCTAAATGGCACACCTAGATTTCTAAGGAGCAAACACATTAATTAAATGAGGGCCGTGCATTTAAATTTTTATTTGGCACGACGCGCCTCGATTCCATTTTTAAACGGAAGTTCAAACTAGATATTTGAGGGCCATAAACTATTTTGCGTTATCTAATATGACTCACCTCAATCTATTTGTGAAGAGTCAAACTTAATTAAAGAAAAAGCCTAAAGGAATTCAAAAGGCGTTTTATGTTAAAGTTCAAACTTAAGAAAATAGAATAAGTAAACAAATGTCCATTTCCCTTTTAAAACCTGAGCCCACTAACTTACTGAAATTTCAAATGTTGGAAAACCATTGATTTTAAAACGATTTAAGCCAAGCCTCAAAAGAAGGCCCAATTCGAAAATGTGTTGCAGCTAAAAAATGGGGACTCAAGATCGAATCCCTGTAGTGGTATAATACGGCACACAAACGAGTTTGGGCTTAACATTGATCTCATGGACATTTACACGGAATTTTGACAAAGACTTGATTTCGAAAGCAATAAAAAATTAGTATCGGCAGCTAAACGGTAGCAGCTTTAACTTTTAAATTCTACACAAATAAACCAATAACTTGCCATTTAACCACTAAGGGACCCAAGCTTAAACTCTTGCAATATCTAAAGTTCATTCCCAAAAGACATTATACACAAAAATAAAGGCACAAAGGTCATGAGCAGACTAATCAACCTGATTTCCAAACAAGAGCATTATATTCCCACATCTCACAGAAACTTCTAATGACATATCAAACATTAATCCTTTTTCCTGGTAGCTTTGTTAACAACAATTCAAACATAAAACTACTACCAAGCACATCTATTGACTTTATTCAAAGCTAAACACATCTGAGATATATTAAACTTAAATGAGTCATTTACACAATATTTCAACATTCCCAAACCAACTACAACTCAAAGTACTCAACTATTCAGGATTAAAAAAACCAACTAGCATACATAATGAATCCAGTAATTAAGGCAACCAATCACGTAGAAATACTACAAATAAGACTATGATCATTATTTCAACTTTGTTTTCATTTCCATCTTTAAATTCGACCTTACATTGGGTATAGTTTAGGAAAAGTGTACATAGGCGTGAAAGGAAAGCAAAAAGGATCAGTAAATCAGCAGTAGCAGAACAACTTAATCCAAGTAATGGCACAGTGCCAAAATCCAATAAATTCTAACTTAAATCAACAGTGAAATCCAGCGGATCCAGAATCCCATATCAAATCAAATCCAAACCAATTTTCACATCCCAGTAGTATAGTTAAGACATTCATTGGAAGTTCTATTCAACAGAAGATTTAGAAATCTAAAACAGGATAGAATTTAGCAATTTCCAATAATAGAACTCAGAACCTTTCAAAGAAACTCAGCCGTCTCAATTTTTAGTATTTTTCCTCTTGAAAGTCTGCCTTGAATATCAAGGTAGAGTACCTTTATAGGCAAGGCATTTAGGGCAGCCCTAATGATTCAATTTTGCACCTAAAACCTTTTCCAATTCTCATTTTAGCTCAGATACCCCTACCTTAATTATCAGAATTTCAAAACAGCCCCAATCCCACTTCCTAGAAGCTTCCTAATCTGTTACAGAAGATTCCCCTAAGCTAGACTATCCAAATTGCCCCTTAACAACCCTGTTTAATTACCCTGCCTGCCCAATTTTTTTACTACTGAAACCTATAACCAGTTGTGGGTCAATTTTGAACCAATGGTTCAGACCCAAATGGATGGGTCAACCTTGACCCAAAGTCCAATCCAAAGATCAGAACCCCAACTGGCTAATCCGAATGAGAAGCCACCACAGAAGCCCAAAATATGAACTAACTGTGAATTTTTTTTAAGCTAACATCAAACCGGAATTCAGCTAGATTAACCAAATTACCAAAACCCAGTTCAAACCAATTAACATAAAATGCCATAACTTAGAATAAAATTAAGAAGAGGAAGAATGATAAGCAAAAACTTGAAAAAGAAAAACTAAAAGACTAATGAAATGGGCACTAAATTAATCTAAAGGGGACAACCGGGTTCAAAGTTCTTCGAAAAATTCAAGCCACGAACATGCCAATCGAACAGTTATAGAAAAGGAAGAAGAAGAAGAGAGAGACGAACGAAAATGAACAAAAAAAGGAAATAAAACTCACCCAACACTCGAACTTGTGACTGACTTTCGATTTAAACCATAAAATAATATTAATCACCTATTCTTTGTCAGAAACAGGTGAATAATATTGCTTTGCGATAAAATTGGCCCTGAATGCTCAAAAACACTGGAGAGGAACTCTTGCATGAACGAATTTTAATTATGGCTTCCCGAACTTGAATCCTAGATTTAGGATTCGAGAAGCTTCGGCCAGAGTTGAGGGGAATGAAATGGGGATTTGGAAAGAGGGGAGTGAGGGGGTCATGGGGTGTTAATTTGGTGATGAATGGAGGTGGCGCCTCCACCCTAGGGCAGTGGGGGAACGGTGGCGGCAGATTATGGTTCTGGTTGGGGTGTCTCTGAGATGAAAGTGAGAGACAGATGGGTTTGGGGGGAGGTGGATGAGATTAGTACAGTTTTATACTCAAACCACCCCACTTCAGGATCATTAGATCAAACAGGTTCAACGACTCAGATTGGAGAGCCACCAAACGGGGTCGTTTGGTTTTAAGTGGAGGGGAGATGGGTTTTGGGCAGGTCAGGGGCCGCGTTGACCGGATTTTGATGGATAAATGTTTGGGCTTCGAATTAATGGCCAAATCTAACTTAATTCCATTCTCTTTTCAATTTCTTTTTATTTCTTCTCTTCTTTTTCTTTTCTTTTCTTTTTAAAGTAAATTAAAATAAAAACAAACCAAAATTAATCCCTAATCAAATTAAATTAATTACTACAACTAATACTTACTGCAACTAATTAAAACCAAATTAAATGAAAAACTACCAAAATTCAAAAATTAAAATTAAACTTGCAAAAATAACTATTTTTTGTGATTTTTCCAATTCTTATAAAATAACAAAATTACTAATTAATTGAAAATGCAAAGTTAAATCCTAAAAGCAAATGCAACATCTTTTTGTATTTTTTATTAATTAAATAAAATAAAATACACTGACAAATGCAAACACTTGACAGAAAATACCACAAAAATTCACAAATTGCAAATAATGAAAAAATAATTTTATTTTGAATTTGTGGGAGTGATTCATATAGGGCAAAACTTATGTGCTCACATTGTATTGTATGGTTTCTTAGAAATATCTCATGCACTTGTGATACCGGGTTCTGGGGATGTGTATGGTTTATTCATAAATTTAGAATTGTTAATTGTTTCATTATTTATTCAGTGAAATTTATTATGTATTGTTCAAATGTATAAAAGAAGTGATTTCATAAATATTTAAAATGAGAAGTTACTAGTTATTTATTGTTGGCTCGCCTGGCAATGGTGTCCGACGCCATCACGATCCTTAGTGGATTTTGGGTCGTGACATTTATGATCACCCCTAACCAGCACTGCATGCACTAGGGCAACATTCATGCATTAATATTATATTATAGTCAAAGACGAATTCAAAATGTAAATTTAATTAGTTCAATCTTTAAAAAATTCTCAAGACTAAGCTTATTATACTTTTGAAATGATAGTGTTCAACATATAATATTTATTAAATTTACGTAGTAATTTCTGACACACATATGTCAAACAATAATTTTGCTTGAATCCTTTGCTAATAAATTACATCTACCATTTATTATAATTAGTCTTAGTATACGCACGTTGCGTGTATACCCATACTAATAAAAATATTGGGTATAGTTCCATCTTCAAATTCGACCGTAGTTCAGGAAAAGTGTACCTGGGAGTGAAAGGAAAGCAAAAAGGATCAGTAAATCAGCAGTAGCAGAACAACGTAATCCAAGTAATGGCACAATGCCAAAATCCAGTAAATTCTAACTTAAATCAACAGTGAAATCCAGCGGATCCAGAATCCCATATCAAATCAAATCCAAATGAATTTTCACATTCCAGCAGTATAGTTAAGACATTCTTTGGAAGTTCTATTCAACAGAAGATTTAGAAATCTAAAACAGGATAGAATTTAGCAATTTCCAATAATGGAACTCAGAACCTTTCAAAGAAACTCAGCCGTCTCAATTTTTAGTATTTTTCCTCTTGAAAGTCTGCCTTGAATATCAAGGTAGAGTGCGTGCAAATCCAATTCATTATCATCCACCGTGTATAGGCAAGACATTTAGGGCAGCCCTAATGATTCAATTTTGTGCCTAAAACCTATTCTAATTCTCATTTTAGCTCAGATACCCCTATCTTAATTATCAGAATTTCAAAACAGTCCCAATCCCACTTCCTAGAAGCTTCCTAATCTGTTACAGAAGATTCCCCTAAGCTAGACTATCCAAATTGCCCCTTAACAACCCTGTTTAATTACCTTTCCAGCCCAATTTTTTTACTACTAAAACCTATAACCAGTTGTGGGTCAATTTTGAACCAATGGTTCAGACCCAAATGGATGGGTCAACCTTGACCCAAAGCCCAATCCAAAGATCAGAACCCCAACTGGCTAATCCGAATGAGAAGCCACCACAGAAGCCCAAAATATGAACTAACTGTGGATTTCTTTTAAGCTAACACCAAACCGGAATTCAGCTCGATTAACCAAATTACCAAAACCCAGTTCAAGCCAATTAACATAAAAAACCATAAATTAAAATAAAATTAAGAAGAGGAAGAATGACAAGCAAAAACTTGAAAAAGAAAAACTAAAAGACTAACGGAATGGGCCCTAAATTAATCTAAAGGGGACAGCCGGGTTCAACGTTCTTCAACAAATTCAAAACACGAACATGCCAATCGAACAGTCATAGAAAAGGAAGAAGAAGAGAGAGAGACGAACAAAAATGAACAAAGAAGGAAATAGAACTCACACAACACTCGAACTTGCGACTGACTTTCGATTTAAACCGCAAAATAATATTAATCACCTATTCATTGTCAAGAACAGGCGAATAACATTGCTTTGCGACAAAATTGACCCTGAACGCTTAAAAACACTGGAGAAGAACTCTTGCATGAACGAATTTTAATTCTGGCTTCCCGGACTTGAACCCTAGATTTAGGATTCGAGAAGCTTCGGTCAAATATGAGGGGAATGAAATGGGGATTTGGAAAGAGGGGAGTGAGGGGGTCATGGTGTGTTAATTTGGTGATAAATGGAGGTGGCATCGCCACCCTAGGGCGATGGGGGAACGGTGGCAGTGGATTAGGGTNGGGGGGGGGGGGTAATGAGATTAGGACATTTTTATACTCAAACCACCTCACTTCAGGATCATTAGATCAAATACGTTCAACGGCTCAGATTGGAGAGCCACCAAACGAGGTCGTTTGGTTTTAAGTGGAGGGGAGACCAGTTTTGGACAGGTCAGGGGCTGGGTTGACCGGATTTTGATGGGTTTGGGCTTCGAATTAATGGCCCAAATCTGACTTAATTCCCTTCTCTTTCAATTTTTTTCCTTTTCTTTTTAAATTAAATTAAAATAAAAATAAACCTAAATTAATCCCTAATAAAATTATCTTATCAAATTAAATTAATTACTATAATTAATACTTACTGCAACTAATTAAAATCAAATTAAACGGAAAACTACCAAAATTCAAAGATTAAAATTAAAAGTGCAAAAATAACCAATTTTTGTGATTTTTCCAATTTTTATAAAATAACTAATTTATTGCTTAATTCAAAATGCAAAGTTAAATCCTAAAAGCAAATGCAACATCTTTTTATATTTTTTATTAATTAAATAAAATAAACATGTACTGACAAATGCAAATACTTGACAAAAAATGTCACAAAAATTTACAAAATTATAAATAATGGAAAAATTATTATGTTTTGTATTTGTGGGAGTGATTCATATAGGGAAAAAAATTACGTGCTCACATTGTATTGTATGGTTTCTTAGAAATAGCTCATGCACTTGACACCGGGTTCTGGGGGTGTCTATGGTTTATTCAGAAATTTAGAATTGTTAAATATTTCATTATTTATTCAGTGGAATTTATTATGTATTGTTTAAACGTATAAAAGAAGTGATTTCAGAAATATTTAAA
>MU751939.1:0-17432 GCA_026770625.1 Nicotiana glauca | reverse complement strand
CTGAGCTGCCTACATATACCTGGTCTTACAGGAATCAGGCTGTATGTAGTTCAAGAACCATTGACGGAACATGCCGATGGAGATTTGAAAGGATGGACACAACGCTTGGGGGGAAGCAAAAGGTGTTTTGAAGTTGATAGGCTGCGGGAGCCGGAGTGGAATCGCTCCTGCTGAGAAGGCCGGTGCCAGCCGGTGTATCTACAAGTGAGCAATATAGGCATATATTGTGCATAGACTAAAACATGATGCACGTTCCCGTCGGACCATGAATGTTGTCCTCGGAAGGTTAGGATGACGTCCTTGCACCATGATGTCCTGGGCCATGAGGCGCAAAATTAAAGGATTCACAAGCTATGAAATGACGTCCTCGAGCTATGATAATGGTGCCTCCGAACCATGATGCCTTTGAATAATGATGTGCAAGATATATAGTGGGGTCCTCGGGCCATGGTATGGTGTTCTCGGGCTATAAAGATGATGCCTCTGAATGATGACGCCTTTGGACAGTTTGGCGATATTTCAGTCGATGCAAAATATAAGTAAAGGTGGCGATTTTTCAGCCATGCAAGAAATGTAAATGGCGATATTTCAGCCGACAGAAAAATTTAAATAACGCTTGGCGATGTTTCAGCCGATGCAAGAAATGTAAATGGCGATATTTCAGCCGATAGAAAAATTTAAATGAAACAGGCGATATTTCAGCCATGCAAGTGGAGGTAGAGCTTAACCTCGGAAGGCAGAAGGTAGCCTTATGCAATGCAGGAAATGCAAATGGAGACAACACTTAGTCTCGGAAGGTAGAAAAGTAGCCTTATGCAATGCAAGAAATGCATATGGAGACAATGCTTAGTCTCGAAAGGCGAAAAGGGTAGCCTTATGCAATGCAGGAAATGCGGATGGAGAATACGCTTAGTCTCGAAAGGCAGAAAGGTAGCCTTATGCTATGTAGGAAATGCGGATGGAGACAACGCTTAGTCTCGAAAGGCAGAAAGGTAGCCTTATGTAATACAGGAAAATGCAGATGGAGACAACGCTTAGTCTCGAAAGGCAGAAAGGTAGCCTTATGTAATGCAGGAAAATGCAGATGGAGACAACGCTTAGTCTTGGAAGGCAGAAAGGTAGCCTTATGAAGATAATGCAGGATGGAGACAACGCTTAGTCTCTAAAGGCAGAAAGGTAGCCTTATGCAATAAGATAAAGTGAATAGTAAGAACAAAAAATTCTTAGCTGATAGCCGATCGTGATATTGCGATTACTGGACCATTGCGTGCAGATAGCAAATGCGCATAGGCGCAACGGTTCGATGCGGTTGCGTAATGCGTTTGGTAACTTTGTGACTTGGGTGCCTGCATCCAAAGAAAATTGTGAGTTTTGTAAAGGGGAAAGGTTAGTTCACTCTTACGTGGCTTCCGACGTCGTGCATCATCGGGGTAGCGTTGCTAAACAACAACTGTCATAGTCATGCATGTTTTAATAAATATAACAAAAGTGAAAAATAGTTTTATTTAAATGAATCAACGACTGCAACGTGGTTCAAAACACTGAAACCTCTCTCGCTCCGGAATTTTGAGGGCCCTCCTCAAAATTCTGCCCCAGTTCACTGCCTGGCACTTCTGACGGCTGCGCTGAACGAATGAAAGTCAACTTTGGAATTTTGAGGGTCCTCCTCAAAATCCTGCCCCAGTTTACTGCGGTGACATCCTTGGTGATGAGCGGCTGAAGACCAACTTCGGAATTTTGAGGGTCCTCCTCAAAATTCTGCCCCAGTTCCAATAATAGGGGGGAAATGAGATTTTTATTAAATTGTGACCAAACCCACAGGGCTGCCTACGCATCCTCTCTTAAAAGGAATCAGGTCAGGCGTAGTTCAAATACCATGAATGATCACCTTTTGGTGGTTCCATTCAAACTTTACCGCCTGATGCAGGGTCGATGCTACGGCTCCAGCAGCGTGGATCCAGAGGCGTCCTAACAATAAGTTGTAGGATGCCGGGACGTCTATCATTTGGAAGTCGACGTCGAACCATGTTGGTCCCATTTGCAAGCACATGCTGATTTCTCCAATAGTAGATCTCTGGGATCCATCGAAGGATTTGACATTGATAGCCCCGTCTCTGATCTCGTGTAGGCCTTTCCCCAAAGTTCTGAGAGTTACAAGCAGACAGATGTTGAGGCCTGATCTCCCATTGATTAGAACTCTGGTGATGAATTAATCTTCACACTGCACGGTGATGTGCAGTGCCTTGTTGTGTCCCAAGCCTTCTGGCGGCAATTCGTCTTCATGGAATGTTATTTTGTGGCTCTCCAACACTTGCCCCACCATGTTCGCCATCTCGCCCCCAGTTATATTGCTGGGCACGTAGGCTTCGCTCAGTATCTTCATTAAGGCATTCTTGTGAGCGTCTGAACTTTGCGGAAGAGCCAGGATAGATATATGTGTCGGTGTTTTGTTCAACTGTTCAGCGACCGATTACTCCTTAGCCTGTATTTTCCTTCGAAGATCGTCGGGTCCTGTCTCAATGGGACGTCCCAGGGCTTGCTTACCGGATTTGGCTAGGTGCTCTGGGGTGTAGAACCTCCCTGTTCTAGTCATTCCTTGTGCGGCAATCGTTTCTCCTGTCTTTGTATTTCCTATCCTCCTAGCTTAGGCAGTGTAGTCCCACGGTATGGCATTTGAGTGGAATGGTGTCATGTCAGTCATTGCTACCGGAATAGGAACCCTTAGTGGTAACACAACAACTGCAAAGGGTGTAGGTGCCTATGGAGAAGGAGATGCTTCAAATTCAAGAGGTATAGACATATTTACCTCATCGTCCATGGAGGGCTGATTCTGCACAACAATTGGGTTAAGGGTGTCGGCTTCTTTGGTTCATCCCCTTCAGCAATCAAACCTATTGACCCTTTGGGGTCCCAATCATCCTCGATCTCGATCATATGAATGTCTCCACCTTTGTGGTCAGGCAGGGGGTTGTTACGAACATTAGGAGCGGGCTCCTTTGCTACAATGACCTTATTATCGATCAGGGTCTGAATCTTATCTTTCAACGAACGGCACTCGTCAAGGGTGTGTCCTTTCATGCCAGAGTGATACGCACAGGGCTTGTTGGGGTTGACCCACTAGGAGGGATTTTCTAGAGCTTTGGCTGGAATAGGAGTGACGTAACCAGAAGCTTTGAGTCTCTCATATAGCTGGTCAATTGGTTCTGTGATAGATGTGTATTGTCTAGGAGGTTTACGGTCAAAATTTGGTCTGGGTCTTGGAAAATTTTGACGGGTAGGTGGTGATTGGTAGTAAGAGGGTTGAGCATTATAAGCTTGGTAAACAGGTGCTGGTTGAAAGTATCTGGGCGAGGTGGGTTGATATGTGAGAGGTGGAGAGGACTAGTAAACGGGAGGTGGATAGGAGGGTGCAGGTGCTTGGTAATTTGGGATAGGCTGATATGTAAGTGGAGGTGATGGGTAAGTGTGGTATTTTGGTGGTGATTTGGCTCCCTGTGCGATCATCACGGCACTTACATCTTTCTTCTTGGACGCGCCACCAGTTTGTAAAGCTTTATTGGTGGCTTGCAATGCTTCAAGATTTGTTACCATACCATTCTTGATGCCCTCTTCGATTCTTTCTCCGAGTTTGATGATATCAGAGAACTTTTGACCCTCGATCAGCATCAACCTTTCGTAATATTGGGGATCCTGAGCCCGGACGAAGAACCTATTCATTTGCTCTTCCTCCATGGCTGGCCTGACCTTTGCAGCTTCTGACCTCCAACAAGTAGTATACTCACGGAATGTTTCAGCGGGCTTCTTCTTCAAATTCTATATGTAGAACACATCCGGTGCGTTCTCTATATTGAAACGGAATCTATCCATGAAGTCCGATGCCATGCCTACCCAACTCGTCCATTTCCTGGGGTCCTGACTGATATACCAGGATAGTACATCTCCCTTCAAGCTCCTCATAAGGAGCTTCATGCGGATTTTCTCATCTCTTCCAACCCCAACTAACTTATCGCAATAGGTCCTCAAGTGGACTCTAGGATCTCCAGTTCCATCGAACATTTCGAACTTGGGAGGTTTGTACCCCTCCAGAAGTTGCACATCTGGCTGAATGCATAAGTCTTCATAGTTCAGCCCCTCAATGCCTTTGCTACCTTCGACACCCTGGACCCAGCTAGTTAATTTCTTGAGTTCTGCCGCTAAGTTCCTGATGAGGGAGTCCTTGTCATCAGACTCAGGTGCATTTGAGATGGGTTGGGCATAGTGGGGTACATTATCCATATAAATAGGAGTGTTGTGGAGATGGTAATTTGTGGTGTTCAGTGGCTCGGGGATGAGTAATGGAGCGTTGTTGCATGTGTTGCAGGTTTGGACGTGAGTAGGTTTTATTTGTGGTTGCGGGGTGTTTTGTGGAGGTGCGGGATTCTGGGTGTTGACATCAGGAGCAGCAAGAGAGAATGATAGGCTTGCCAAGTTCCGAACTTGGTCCAACTCTTCCTGGAATTTCAGCAATTTTTGTTCAAGGTGAGCAGCAGTTCCCTTAGCAATTGGGGTACCCTGGGAAGTTTCCTCCCTTTCAATCTCCTTTCTAGCACTTGTGTTTTCCATTTTTCCTTTGTTCTTGTTCCGGACAGGACTCGGAGGAGGGGGAGGTGGAGGGCCTTTGGATCTTGTGGAATATGCCGATGGTGCCAGAATGCACGAACTAACCTTTGGGGAGGGGAATAAAAATAAAAGAAAAACAAAAAAAGGTAACAAGTTAGTGTGGGTTCTGAGGAAAATGTTGCAGTATTTAAACATATTGTGCGAGAATATAAATCATATCCTAATTTTGGTGCCTCGTTGTGCCCGAGGTAGGCATAGCGACAAATAATTTTGGAGAGCTTATAATGCTAAATGCCTCATTTTATTGATAAAAATAAGACGAATCCAAACAACTCTAAATAACAGAAAGTAAATGTCACTAGTGGCCATTGGCCTTATTTCATCATTAAAGCAAAATAAAGGGTTCCTAACTATTTGGTCCCAGAAGGACCTTCCCCAAATTTGGCAGTCTTGTCTCCCTCGAACAGCTCCACCAACTCGCGTAGTCCTAACAGCAAGTAGGCTCGGGCCAGGTGTGCGCCTGCATCTCCTTCAGCGTTTTGGCAGTCTTCGATCCTCTTGATGAACTTTCCTTCCAGATCTACTAGACCCCGCTCCAAATACCCTAACCGTTTGTTGGCGTAGACAGCCATTTCTTTCCACTTCTCGATCAATTTCTGATGGGCTTCTTGTATTTCCTGATGCTCACTTTCACACTCTCGTATTCTCTTGCGCAGTTGGTTACACTTAGCATGTGTTTTAGCATGCTCGTTAATAATTCTGTGACCCCAAACGGATCTTGGATGACCCATGCCATTGTCTTCTAACCAACCCAAATAATGAGGCACATAACCGGCGTGATACCTATCTGGCTAATTGGATTCTTTCTCCAAAACGATCTTGCAATGCCACAAATGCTGAGCTTGGCACTAGTGAGGGCTATTGTCATCCTGGAAATCAGCCCTGAGGTGACTTGTCTTATCGACCTTCGGTATGATTTTTTTTCTCCCAGCTTGTCTCATGACTCATAGAGGAACGTAAGGATAAGTTCCCCTCAAGCCAATCAGTATGAGAAATGGTGCAACTCGGGATCTAACGATGAACTCATCTGTGGGGAACCACTCAAACATCCACTGTACCTGGTCTTCTCTCAGATTTTCAAATAATTCCACCCATCCTCTGGCGTCCTATGGCTGTGCGAACGTTCTAGGCATATAATTCATATGCCTTGGCTGGTGGAAGGCGATATGATCATCCCAATCTCTGCGTAGAATCTCTTCTCGGTATTCTCCTTTCTGGAGGTGTTCCATGAGCCACAGCTGAAGCAATAAATTGCAACCCTCAAAATGACTACCTTGTTGTTGACACTTGTCCAAGGCACGGTATATCTCGACGACGATCATGGGCACTATGCGGAAAGTCTACCCATTAATCCCTTCTATCAGAGTTTTGGTTACCATGGCTAGTCTGGTGTGAATCCTAGCCTTCTTCATAGGGAACACGATCATCCCGAAAAGCAAAACATGGAGACAAAAACCCTTCTATGGACATGCCCCAATGAGGTGATAGCAAATTCATCTGAATAGGTGCGGAATGACTTGCTATAGCCGTATCTATCATATAGATAGTCAAACGGGATGTAGGAGTCTTTCAAATAGGTTAAGCCTGGGTTTTTCTTCAATCCCATCATCTTAAGAAAACCCCTTCCTTTGCAATTTTCTAGCATGAGCAACCCCGGAGTCTCCCAAGGAATCCCAGCTAGACCCCCTATCTCTTCAAGTAAATGAGTTATTTCTAGATCACCAAAGCGGAACACAGATTTGTCGCTATCCCAGAACAACGTTGCAGCCTCTATGATTCTGTTGTTGGGATGAATCTCTAGGAGAGAAGGCATATTCCCTAGATACTTGCGGACGAGTGTTTGATCACTTGAGTGGAGGTCATTCCACCAATTTAGCAGCCTTGGATGAATATTGGTTACCATGCCAAATCTGGGGATTTCGTGCCTCATTTTCTGCAAAATAGAGTGTTAGTCCCTTACTCCCACCAGACTTGACTAATTCAAATCAATAATTAGCATCGCAAAGCACTTAAGTTCTCCAAATAAATGCACAGAACGTGGAGGTGTCTGTTTGGGTTTTAAGGAAACCCGGTGGACTTTGGACAAGGCTATCTTACTGAGTCATTATGTGGACAACATAACTGACTCGGCTAGGTTTGACCATGATGCATGTACGATTTAAATTGAATAAGGATTCTAGTTTGAAGTACTAGACTAGTACCCTTAAGCGGACGACTCAAGAGGGAAAGGCACGGAACCGTCGACTACACCGTTGATCGACTGGTTTTAATGCAAATATGCATTTGCCAAATTTAGGGAGTGATAGTATTGGAAGTGTACAACCACTCATTATAAGCGTTGCTATAGTATTTGTTTGGCACGAGTGGAATATGCCATTGAAAATGCAATTTACAAGGATAAAACAAATTGACATGACGTTCATACAATAAAGTTACAATGATTGCTCAAAAAAAATTACAACAACATTGATGGAAAAGCGGTGAAAGTAAAAAAAAATTAAAAAAAAACAAAAGAAACAAGTCAGTTTCAAATAAAGACATTAAATAAAAGAAATTAAAAAAGGCAATAAAGTCACGTATAGCATGCAATGGTAAAAGCGTAAAGAAAATCCTCAGCAGATTCGCTATGCTGTCGATGCCCCCCTTTTTCCTCGCGGAATCGGTTATACGACATTTGGGAAGACAACTCTATTCCCGTTTGGGAGTTGGGTTTTGGATTTTGGAGAGTCGCCACCTAATGATTATAGTGCATTAGGACACTTTAAGAAGGATTAAAGATGAAAACCAGAGTTGGGTAAGGGCTTGAAATTATCCCGAGGGGAAGGTGTTAGGCACCCCTCAAGCTCCACTAGTGTGGTTCCCGGCCATGCTACAATTGTGACTTTAAATGCAAGAAAATAAGTAAACAAGCAAGCATAGCAAATACGGGAAAACTGTTACAAATAAAAAAAAGATTTAAAGATGCTGAAATTTAGAAGATAACAGTTTTTCAATTTAAGAAGAGATACGCAATGAGGGGAGAGATCAAATAATGATGCAAATAACTTAGGGAAATAAACAGAAACTGAAGTTTGAAAAAGGTTTTGGGCAACTTTTGAAAAATCTGAAAATAACAAACTGATAAAGAGGGAGGGGGTCCTAGGTTTATACACTACATGGATCATTCGCACAACATCGGTACCTGATTGTACGCATAGTGTTATCGTGTAATCATCATCTCCATGTCTACCCTTCCCACCTCGTTAAGGTATTAAAGCGCAGAACGGTATCGTTTACTTACCGCATGCTACTACCCGTCCCGATCCTATCAGTCCCGTAGGTATTAGGACTTCTAATCCTAAAAGGGAAAGAAATGGATGGAGGCCTTTATGGAGCTTAAAAGATAAAATTCTACTCGACATTCAAAACAAGTAGCAAGTAAGAGGGGAGAACAAACAATCATACAAGGCTCAAATTAACCTCAGAAATCAAACAATCATTTAGTTTAGCATGCCTTAACAAATACTGGTTTGGTCTTAGATTAAATTTAAGCAGCGAACGGACTGGTTCAACACATGTGTTTTAGGTAGAAAGTCTGCATTATGCAACTCGGATACAGTTGTCAGGTATTAAGGCATTCAACGCGAGTTATTTAGAAAAGTACTGATTTCAGAAGATAGGCTAATGTAGAAGAGTTTTTGAAAGAAAGAACAGACTGCAGACTTAGTTTAGAAATAAGTTTCAAAGAAAATCAATAGACTGTCCGGTTATAAAACATAGAAATAATTGTAAAGAATTTTGGAGAAAAGACAGAACTAATTAAGGAAAAGAGTAAGCTGCAGAACTGTTTTAAAAGACGAGTTCAGGAAGACTAGAATTTAGTTGGAAAACGCTTAGGCAGAATATTAGAAAAGAAACTGTTTCAGAAAAGATGTAGATTTGAAGAACTCAACTTTTAGGACAAATGTACACTAATTCGAGAGAATTTTATCAAAGAGATTAAGGCTTTTGAAAACGTTACTGAATTAAGGCGTTAAGGACCAGTTAACAGATTATTATCAGACGAATTTGATGCGAAATCCTATAGGCATGATATCTATATTTGATTTTTCAGAACCTGTTAAAGAATTTATGAAGAGATGACTGTTTTTAATTAATCCTACGGTTTTCCTAATGAATATGCATTCCCTATAGATATGATATCTATACATGAATTTTCAGAAAAGCTTAGAATTCCTATAGGCAGGATCTCTACATGCGTTAGTTACAGAATATGAGCGTTAAATCCTATATGCATGCTTTCTATGTGATTTGCAGTATAGTTAAACATTAAACCCTATAGGCAGGATTTCTAGGTGACTTGCAGCATAATTAAACGTTAAACCCTATAGGCATGGTATCTATGTGATTGAATCAGAGATGTTAAACAGACCTATAGGCAGGATTTCTAGAAAAAGAGAGTCCTAAAGCATGATATCTACCCTTATTGATGCAAGAAAGTAAAACCCCTCCCACACCCTTTTACTATATTCCCCGAGTTTTTTTTTACAAATTATTACAGACCAGAAAATAGCTAATAAAAATACATCAAAAGCCAACAGCTAGATCCGAGCAGCCTAATTCAATCCTAATGTCCAATAACATGTATTTAACCAACTCCGGGATCCAGATTTCTAAAGCCTTCTCATTATCCAGGGTATTTCAAAGTTCCAAGGAATCTCAAGGATCCCCGGTATTGCTTACACCCAAGATACCATTAGAATTAGGAACAATGCAGTGTGGAAAAGCCAGCTCTCAGGCATCCAAGTTTATAGGGAGCTCAGGGGTCCCAAAGCATGGCTTGCAAGAGAGAGGCAGAACTTATAGCTAGGAATAAGTGAAAGTGAAAGGGAATTAGGGGGCCACGACATGTGGTGGTCATACCTAGCCATAAAGTAGGCTGGCACAACCCTGACCACTTGTTTAGGTTAAACAAGTTATGAGCAGACCTTTGAAGGTTAGACCTAAGTCTGGATAGTGATTAAGACACTATCAGACTCAAGTCCAAGGCTCAAACACATAAAGGGGAAAGGGGAGTGGGAATTGATTGAGTTAGGGGTTCAAAGAACCCAGTTCAGAGTCATAGACAGCAATGTTAAGGTGCTGCTATGGCTTGAACCACAACTCACACACAAAGGGGAAAGGGAAAGGGAGTTCACATAAAAGAAGTAGTAACAAAGTTGTAGCAACAGAATGAAGGAAAGCATAACAGAACTAGGATGTAAATACATAATGGAGGAGCATTATTTAAACTAAAAGGAACATACCAGTTGCAAAGTAAGAATAAGTAGAATAACAGAGCAAGCAGATAGCAGGAAATCAGCAGGAACAAACTTAGGTTTCAGCAGAACACTTGGAAGTTCGAAGAGAACTCAAAGATATTTCAGAAAATAAAGAGGAGAAGAAAAGAGAAGAAGAGAGTAGGAGTCAGAATGCTTAATGTGTGTAAGAGTGCAACTCGAGAGTCTTAGTCTGTGAAAGTGTAGGTGTTAAAAGGTGTAGAAGGGTAGCCTGCTTTTATAGTGCAGAAAACAAGTAAGAAAAAGGTAAGAAATAACATTGAAATCAATCTCATACAATCTCCCTTCAGTCAAGGGATTTAATATTTAAACGGGCAGAATAATTAAGGAAAGGGTTTGGGTTCGAAATCTTTTCCAAAGCAGTATAATGAGGGTAAATACATAGAAACTTATTTATGGAAAGAGTCTAGTATTACACGGTTTGGGAAAAAAATAAGGAAAGGCAATCAATCAACAGCCAGTAAAATCAGGATTTGAGTCTGAATCCAACCAGGAAAGGTGAAGAGAGGTTTAATTTAAAGAAAATCAATAACACTCAATCAAACCTTATAAAAAGGGATTCAGAATCAATCACAAGTTGGCAAAAGGCCTTGTGAAATAAGAGTTTATCATATATAAAGCATATAGACATGTGAAACAAGAGAGAGACTGGCATAGAAAAATTCAGAGTCATAACAAAGAAGGTTTAGTTCATAGACTCAAAATAAGTCGTAGAGAGTCAAGGGTTCTGAGTAGAACCCTAGCCCAAACACAAAGTCAAGCCTGCCAAAAAAAAACCCCAAATACTAGGGTTGCTGACTCGAACCAGATGCATAGACGAGAAGACAACAACTAGAACAGGCTCAGTAGTCTCTTTCCAAAGACTTATGAGGAAACAAACAAATAGTATAGCAGGTTCAAGGCAAATGGAATGTAGAAACTAATTTGAAACAGAGGGAACGCGTTTAAGCAAAGCTTGTCATTCAAACAAGTTCAGGAGAGAAGAGGCGATGTAAGCTTAGGGAAACAGTAGATAAAACATGCTTAGAGTTCAAACAAAGGTCCAGTAAAGGCAAACAAGGATTAAAAGCTCAGTAAAAAATACAGTAAAGGGACATATAAGATAGACATGTAAAAGTACGCTATAGAAACCAGTAGAAGAAAGAACAGAGCACAAAAATAGAAGAACATACATAACACGACAAACATAAGAACAAAAGAGAAAAAGAATATGTGAGTTGGAAGAGGGAACATAAGAACATGGCACAGACAGATTCACACAAAGAAAAGAAGAAGAAGAAATAGAAATCATTTTAAGATTTTTCAGAAACCCTAAATTGGAAATAAACTAATTTTGAAAGGAAAATTGGGGAAAAGGCTTAAAACGTCGAATATAGCACATATATAGTATAGATCTAAGAAAACAACCAGAGAAAAACCTCGAATAGCTTTAGAGTTTTAGAGAAACCTTAGAAATGAGAAGGCTTGGAAGAAAGTCTGGTCTCGAGTCGGAGATGGCCAGAGATAGGCTCCTGAAGCTTGAACACGCCGGAGCAAGGCCGGAGAGGCCATAGAACCACGGATCTATAGAGGATCTGAATGGACACCGTCGAGGTCAGACCTCGAAATCTCGAACACCCATGGTTTAAGGGTGAAGGAAGGTGAGTACAGGCCATCCATGGCATGGGAAGCCATGGATTCCGGTGAGATTATGGTCAGAGAAAGGTGAGAGGGGTTAGGGTTTCGAGACCCTTCGAGAGAGTTTGAGATGAGAGGGGGTTTCAGAGGCGGCTGCTGAAGAGAAATGAGGATTAAGGTTGGGTTAGGTGCAATTAAAAAGGAAAGGGTTGATCGTGGCCATTGATCAAAAGGATCAATGGTCGGGATTAAAAGAAATTCGGGCGGGTTAAATAGTTGGATCGGTGGTCGGGTTTGGAATTGGGGCCGGTCCAATTGGGTTTGAAATTGGGTTGATTTTAGGCTAAAATTGAAATGGAATTGGGGTTATAATTGAAATGAAATGAGGCCAAAACTTAAATAGCAAGTTTTCCCTTTTATTTTTATAAAATGATAGAAATGATTTTGAAATTAAATTAAAGGTACTGAATTAGTTAATGACATATAAATATTAATTTTAAAATATTGGAACCAATTTTATAATTATAAAATACTATAAAATCTTAAAGAGGCTAGTATTGCAATTATATGCAATTTAGTTTTAAAAAATACCAAACGAATTTGTAAAAATATGCAAAAATCATGTTAGCTATACTTTGATGTAAATATGAGAATAAAAATAAATTTCCCACCAAAATGATAGTTTTGGACATAATTATCGAAGTTTATGGTATAAAAATAGGCAATAAGTTGGTTTAAAAATCATTAAAATGCCAAAACCCTTTGGTGTACTTATATATGCTATTTTTGAAAGTATTTTGGATATAAAAATACATAGGAAAAAATTGTGTATCAACAATCTATATACAAATTAGCCTAATATATCAAGCTTTATTCGTTTCCAACTTATGTATGGAGCTGTGAAGCACAATTGTTAGTGCTACTAATGAACAGAAAATTTCAGTATTGAAATAGAGAGATGGGGCATAGTTCAAATGGAAGACCTGATATTAACGCGATCTTGTCATACTTTTTCACCAGAAACATCATCACTCAAGACAACCTTAACCTGGCTTTCAACACAAAAGATAACATGTTAGAATTAAACCTAGGAACTCTTGTTATCTCAGCAGAGTAACATGTAACCAAAAAAAAGTGAGCAAGCAACTAAAAATAGATCACCTCATGAAATCACTTCGATATTGCAACCTAGAATATACCTCAATAAGTCCCTTAATGAACTTTGTCACAATTCTGCAAATCATAGCACTTCAATGTGTACAAAAAATAGATATTTAGTCTTTCAATAGATAATATAAGATCTGTCATACCTATTATATAAGCATGACAGAACCATACATCATAAGCACAAATGTACATACATTGATGCTGAAACAGAATCGTTTTCTCTCCTCAATACGAAAAAACTAAGAAAAAATGAAAGCCAATAGAAGAGCAATACTTATTGGGCTCCAAATTGCCGAGCAGACAAACGAACATACAACTACCACCACAAACAACAAAAAGCTAAAACAAAAAACATGAAACAAACAAAGTAACAAAAGCATCAGTAATAGACATTCGCAGACAAAAATCTGGAGAAAGGTGAAATTTAAAAGCTACAGATAAAGCAATAATGAACATGCAGCTGAGAAATCAAGAAAAGCCTAAGCCAATAATGTAATACTATTGACAACAACAACTACTACTACCCAGTAAAATCCCACCAAATAGAGTCTGGGGAGGATAATGTGTACGCAGACCTTACCCCTACCCCGATAGGGCAGAGAGGATGTTTTCGATAGACCCTCGGCTTAAAAAGACAGAAATAAAATAAGAAAAGACAATTCATTAGTAAATCCAGTTAAAACCATAATAGTAACAGAAGCCGAACAACCAAAAGATGAATGACGTGCAATAACAGTAACCAGTATCTAAGGCCCAGGGCTAAGATAAACAGCAAGTATAGTATGGATTCAACATAAACTGCAAGCCATCTAAGGACAACACTAATCCAACCCCGCCTCACCCCAATATGACGTAAGGAAAGTTCTACTACCCCCTAACCTACTACCCTAATGCTTGACCTCCAGACCTTCCTATCAAGGGCCATGTCCTTGAAAATCTGCAGTCGTATCATGTCCTACCTGATCACCTCTCCCCAATACGTCTTAAACCTCCCTCTACCTCTTCTCGTACCCACCATGGTCAACCGCTCACACCTCCTTACCGGCGCATCAAGGCTTCTCCTCTGCACGTGCCCGAACCATCTGAGCCTCGCTTCCCGCATCTTGTCATCTACAGGGGCCACGCCCACCTTCTTCCTAATATCTTCATTCCTAATATTGTCTATCCTAGTGTGCCTGCACATCCACCTCAGCATCCTCATCTCTACTACCTTCATCCTCTGGATATGGGAGTTCTTAACTGGCCAATACTCTGTCCCATACAACATGGCCGGTCTAACCACAACTCTATAAAACTTACCTTTGAGTGTCAGTGGCACTTTCTTGTCACACAAAACTCCAGATGCAAGCATCTATTTCATCCTACCCACCCCTATACGGTGAGTGACGTCCTCGTCAATCTCTCAATCCCCCTGAATCATCGACCCAAGGTACTTGAAGCTATCTCTCTTTGGGATGACCTGTGGCCCAAGCCTCACGTCCCTGCCTACTTCCCTCGACTCAACACTAAACTTGCACACCATGTAATCTGTCTTAGACCTGCTCAATTTGAAACCCTTAGACTGGAGGGTTTGTCTCCAAACCTCTAGTCTCTTATTAACACTGGCCTTAGTCTCATCAATTAGAACTATGTCATCAGCAAATAACATATACCATGGCACATCCCCTTGAATATGGTGTGTCAATGCATCCATCACCAAGGTAAATATGAACGGGCTAAGTGCAAAGCCTTGGTGTAATCCCGTAACAATCGGGAAATGCTCCGAGTCGCCTCCCACAGTCCTACCTTAATCTTAGCTCCATCATACATGTCCTTTATAGCTCTTATGTTGGCTACCAGCACTCCCTTTGCCTCAAGACATCTCCATAGTTCCTCTCTTGGAACCTTGTCGTACGCTTTCTCCAAGTCAATAAACACCATGTACAGATCCTTCTTCTTATCCATGTACTGTTCCACCAACCTCCTAATAAGGTGCATAGCTTCCGTAGTGGAACGACCCAGCATGAACCCAAACTGATTGTCGGAAATAGATGTTGTCTTCCTCACCCTCACCTCCACCACCCTCTCCCAGACTTTCATGGTATGGCTAAGTAACTTGATACCCCTATAATTGTTACAACACTGGATATCACCTTTGTTCTTGTACAATGGTACCACTGTACTCAACCTCCACTCATCTGGCATCCTCTTTGTCCTAAAAATTACATTGAATAACCCGGTCAGCCATTCCAATCCTGCTCTACCCACACACTTCCAAAACTCAACTGAAATTTTATATGGCCCAGTCGCTCTACCCCTACTCATCCTACGCAAAGCCCCCTCGACCTCTTCACCTTAATGCGCATGCAATACCTAAAATCTCAAAGACTCTCTGAGTGCCCCAAGTCCCCTAGCGCTATATCCCGATCCCCCTCCTTATTTAGATGACCATAGAAGTACGTCTGCCATCTTTGCTTAATCTGGGACTCCCCCATCAATACTCTACCATCCTCGTCTTTGATGCACCTTACTTGGTCCAGATCTCGGGCCTTCCTCTCCCTCGCTTTTCCTAGTCGAAACAGCTTCCTGTCCCCGCCTTTCTCTCCCAATTCCTCGTATAGACGACTAAACGCTGCTTTCTTACCCTCCGTGACCGCTAGTTTTGCCTCCTACCTAGCCACTTTGTACATCTCTCTATTTGCTCCCCTCTCATCCTCGCTTGTTCTCCCTGCCAACTTCGCGTACGCTACCTTCTTCGCCTCCACTTTACCTTGGACTATATCATTCCACCACCAGTCACCTTGGTGCCTGCCAGAAAAATCCTTTGATATACCTAACACCTCTCTCGCTGCCTTCCTCTCACAGTTCGCCGTTGTTGACCACATAGTGCTCGCGTCTCCACTACTCCTCCAAGATCCTATAGCGGATAACTTCCCCTTAAACTCGTGGTCTTTATCCTTGATTAAAGCTCCCAATCTAATCCTCGGTCGTCCACGAGCATGCCTTTTCTTCCTCTTCATCATAATGTCGATGTCCATCACTAAGAGCCTATGCTGAGTTGCGAGGGTCTCTCTCGGGATAACCTTGCAATCCTTGCACAACCCTCTATCACACCTTCTGAGGAGAAGGTAATCAATTTGAGTCTTCACCGCCGAACTTTGGAAAGTAACCAGATGCTCCTCCCTCTTCAAAAAAGGCGAGTTTCGCAATCATCAGCTCAAAAGCTTTAACGAAGTCTAACAGCGAAGTACCTCCTCCGTTCCTATCCCCAAGGCCAAAGCCACCATGCACCTCGCCATAGCTACCAGCAGCCGACCCAATATGACCATTAAAATTCCCTCTAATAAATAACCTTTCAGTAGGTGGAATACTACGCACAATCTCATCCAAATCCTCCCAAAAGGTCCTCTTAACCTCCTCATCCAAGCCCACTTGCGGCGCGTAGGCGCTAACTAGAGTGAGGGTGCACTCACGAATCACCAACTTAATAAATATTAGCCTATTATTCACTCGCCTAACATGAACCATAGACTCTCGAAGATCCATATCCACTATGATACCCACTCTATTCTTACCCCTCACGACTTCAGAGTACCACAACTTATACCCGTCCGCATTCCTCACCTTCGACCCTGCCCACCTAGTCTCTTGGACACAATCTATATTAACCTTTCTCTTCTGGAGAATCTTTGCCAACTCAATAGACTTACCTGTCAACGTGCCTATGTTCCACGACCCAATCCTCAATCTACAAACTCCCTCTTTCCCCTTACCCTCCTTGCCTCTCGTCCTATCCACTGACCGTCATCCAATAATGTAATACTATTGAAGTAAATAAAATCCTTATCTTCTGAATATACCCCTTATAAGAAAGTGAATATCGGGAAGGCCGATACTAAAACAAAATGAGTTATCGCTATAACTTTTTATAACCATAGGTTTTTTAATATTAAATTGCAGTTCTCCATAAAAGCTAATTGAAGATAAGATTGCATTCACTTGAATACATGGAGCATCCAACAGATTGAGGAGTTCTTCTCTCTCATGACTTACTTTCAAATCTCAAAACATAATACTATCAAAGCTTTTATAAAAACAAAAAAATAGAATTATAAGTGATATATGATAAGGATGGAGAATAAGACAGATTGAGGAAAAAATGAGCAGATTTAGCCGAAATTTCATTTTCTAAACCCATAATGAGAAGTCCGCCATTGTTTCTTACAAAGATTCAAACTAGAACAAATACATAGACAATCCATTAAACTTGGCCCAATTTTTTATTTTCGCACTTTAACTCAGCCTTGTTCCATTTTGGCTCTCCAACTCCATTTTTTTTGTTCCACTTTGACACAAAAGCTGACTAGATTCCATGTGTTATTTGCATCACCCTTGTAGGCGCATGAGAGCCATTTTTAAGCCAAATTTCATAATCCCAACATAGAGGCGGATCCATAATTTAAATCCTATGGATTCAATTTTAATGTTTTTAATATTGAACCCATTATATTTTTAAAGTTAGAGGTTTATATCTTTTTTGTTTTTTTACAATTTTAATAAATTTTTACAAACAAATTATTTACTTTGCGTTGAAAGTTATCAGTTCAGTTGAACCCGTAGTTATAATTAAAAATATATATAAAAAATATTTTTTTCACGGGAGGGGGACAGGAAAAACGAACAAAAATAATT
>MU751938.1:27661-38304 GCA_026770625.1 Nicotiana glauca | reverse complement strand
AATAGGATATGAACTATATAGTCGATTTGATAATATCGTCAAAATAATTAGTGTCGTAAAATCACCTGTTTGCCCAAAGCATGAATTACCATGTTGATTCTGTGTAACTGTTTTGTTTGTTACTCGTGTGTATATATAGTCGACTAAGTATGAAAATTGCAGGGCTTAAAAATGATATAAGTATGAAAATTGCAGGGCTGCGGATGTGGGAATTGCGAACCTTAGTTTGCATTTGCGAAGACTGTGCATTTTGCTGGGCTTCGCATTTGCGAGACTTTGGTTCGCATTTGCGAACTTTGACCATTTGGGGAAGGTTCACATTTGCGAACATTTGGTCGCATTTGTGATCATCAGCCAGATTCCCCTTCTTCGCATTTGCGAAGAAAAGTTCGCTTTTGCGAACATTGGCCTGCCTGGGCTGGTTTTGCATTTGCGAACCAGCTTTTGCATTTGCGATAGTTGGCATCCGCATTTGTGAGCCCTGGCTTCGCATTTGCGAAAATTGCAGAAGCCTCATACCAGATTTTTAAAACATGAGAAATGCAATCCGATGCCTATCCGAAACTCACCTGAGCCCTCGGGGCTCCAAACCAAACATGCACACAACCTCAAAAACATCCTACTGACTTACTCATGCGATCAAATCGCCAAAATAACATCATATGCATAGAATCAAGCCTCAAAACACATGATTTTCTTCTAAGTTTCATAAACTTTCAAATTTGGAACTTATAGTCCGAAAAGCGTCATACGACGTTCGTTTTCAACCAAACTTTACAGATAGCGCTTAACACATATTTAAGACTTGTATCGGGCATTGGAACCAAAATACGAGCCCGACAAATTTCATTTTCATTTTCCTTAAATATTTTTAGAAAACAATTTCATGGAAAAATTCATTCCTCGGGCCTAGGATCTCGGAATTCGATTCCGGGCATATGCCCGAGTCCCATATTTTTCTACGGACCCTTCGGGACCGTTAAATCACGGGTTCGGGTCCGTTTACCAAAAATATTGACCGAAGTCAACTTTAACCATATTAATATCAAAATTTATCATTTGTTACACAGAATTCATATTTAAGCCTTTCGGCTACACCCCTGGACTGCGCACGCAAATCGAGGCAAATAAAAGTGAGGTTTTCAAGGCCTCGAAAGTGCGAAAAAAGGGAGAAATCCGATGATGACCCTTTGGGTCGTCACAACGTCGCAACAGATAAATATATTCATATTTTGAGTAATCATCTATGAACGTCACAAAATACTCAAAACCACCTCTTGCTTGTATATTCGTAGGACCACACAAATTAGAGTGAATTAATTCTAGCTTATCAGTGGCTCTCTTTCCTTTTGAGGGAAATTGTCTCTTGGTCATTTTTCCTTCTAAACAGGATTCGCATGTTGGTAGTGACTCCACTTTCAATGAACTCAAAGTTCCATTAGAGACCAATCTCGAAATCCTGTTTATATTTATATAGCCTAGACGTAAGTGTCACAAAAAAGATTGACTCAATTCATAAATACGTTTTCTTTTATGTGGTATATTGATGTTATTTAGTTCTTTTGGTTGTTGTAGCATATAAGGAGATATATCAAGAATAAAAAGGTCATGTACTTTAGCAGCAGTGTAGATAAAATGTCTATTAAACTTAATAATAGCAGAGTTATTAGCAAAATAAACATTATAACTAGCATCCATTATTTTCGAAACCGAAATCAAATTCCTTCTAATAGAAGGTACATAGAGAACATCTTTTAAAACTAAAACTCTATAAGGAATTTATCCGATGTGGATGAAGACCTATGTCAACATATAAATTCATTATATTACTGCAAAACATGATTGGAAACAATGGGAATTGAACCCTACCATCACAGATTTCTATTAATTTTTTTTATTATTAATAAAATTTCTAGAAAATAGAAAAAGGCCAAAACTCCATCTAAACGACCGCGAATGCACAAAAAATGACGCACATCATTAGCAACGCTGAAGAGTTTTTTAAGTTGGGTCATTTTCGATAAATCTACAAAATTTGAGGTCAATCAGAGTTTGACAGAATTTCAGAATTCGTCACGTGACTAGAATTTTGTTATTGGCGTTTTAAGGGCTTTTAACTATTTGACATGTTCAAATCACATATTATACTGATGTTTGTTAAAACATGATTTCAGAACTCAAAATAATTTTTTTTAATATTTAATAAAAACGTGTTTAGACAGAATTATAAAAATAGTATGTTTTCACTAGTAAAAAACGGTACTGTTCATAATTCTATATATTAATCCAAAATTACAGAACTAATATCATACAAAACAGTCAAGTTCTTATTAATATAACACTATAATTATGGACATAACGTAACTAAAACAGATTAATGGTATTAATTCACTGTTTATGCATATGTATATTAACCCATAATTACAGCATTAATAGCATTCAAAAACACAATCATGTTTTTATCAAAAAAATTGCTATTCAGCAAAATCGCAATTTAAACAGACTGTTATTTTAATATAGCACCACTATTTTTACATGTGTATATTAATTCATAATTTTAGAATTACAGAATTGTAACGACCCGATCAGTCGTCTAATGAGTTACCTCTCCATTTCCCCCCATTTCTACTTCTTTATGCTTTGTTCTCCATATTTTATGTGATCAAGTTGTTTAGTTTGCGTTCGGACTGGATTTGGTAAGAAATGAGACACTTAGTCTCTTTTAAAAAGGTTTAAGTTGGAAACATCAACCGGAAGTTGATTTATGTGTTAGAGGGCTCAGATGCGAGTTCTGATGGTTTGGTTAGCTTCGGGAGGTGATTTTTGACTTAGGAGTGTGATCGGAATTGGTTTTGGAGGTCCGGTGTAGAATTAGGCTTGAATTGGCGAAGTTAGTATCTTGGCGATTTCGGGTTGGAAGGTGAGATTTTGATCCGAGAGTTGTAATGGAATTCTGAGAGTTGCTGCAGCTTCTTAATGTGATTTGGGATGTGTATGCAAAATTTTAGGTTATTCAGATGTGGGTTGGTTGGGTTATTGATCGAAAGCGTATTTCAGAAGTTTTTAGAAAACTTAGGCTTGAATTCAATGTGAATTGATGGATTTGGCATTGTTTGAGGTGTTTTGATGATTGGAGCAAGTTTGAATGAGGTTTTAGGATGTGTTGGTGCTTTTGGTTGAGGTCCCGGGGGCCTCGGGTGAGTTTCGGATGGTCAAACGGACCAATTTCTATGTTGAGAAGTTGCAGAATTGCAACAGTAGTTGTACGTGATTTTTGGCCTTCGCGATCGCGTGAGTTTCCTCGCGATGGCGTAGAAGGATATTGGTATGTCCTGAGATTGGTCTTCGCATTTGCATTTGGGGCCTCGCATTCACGAAAGGCTGGAGGCTGGTGCTTCGCGTTCGCGTGAGGGGACTCGCGTTCGCATAGTTGAGATTGGCGCGTGAAAGTCCAGGAGCTTTTGCTCTATGCATTCGCGTAAGAGGGACCGCGTTCGCGTAGGGTCAAGGTTCTAAAGCATTGCGTTCACGAGTAGCATGCCACGTTCGTGAAGGGTTATTTTGGGTCAAGATAAATTGTGCATTGCGAATGCGTGGGTTTGACCGCGTTTGCGAAGAAGGAATTCCAGAGCTGGGCAGAAAGTTTATAAGACATTTTATCCGCGATTTTGAACCATTTTTTCACCATAGCTGAGTATTTTGAGAGCTCGTTGAGGTAAATTGAAGAGGGAGTCAAGGAGAAGTTATTGGAGGTAAGATTTATGAACCTAAAACGTGATTATATTGTGAAATCTAGCTAGAAATTCATGGAAACTTGAGCAAAAAAGGAAGAACTAGGGCTTGAGATTTTGAACTTTTGAATTGGGATTTGAGGAGTCATTTGGACTCCAATTTTGATGTTCTTTATATGCATAGACTCGTGGAGTGATAAGGAACTCGTTGATATAAAAATTTTTGAGTTTCGAGAAGTGGGCTCGGGGCTTGGGTTTTGTTAATTTTGGGATTTTCTATATTTTTCGATTGTTTTCGCTTGGGCTTTGTTCCTTTAGCATATTGTGACGTATTCGTTCTAATTTTGGTTCGATTCGTCTCTTGTGGAGGCCGATTAGAGAGGCAAAGGCATCGCGAGCTAGAGATTTAGCCGGTTCGAGGTGAGTAATGATGTTAAATGATGTCCTGAGGGTTTGAAACCCCGGATTGCACATCATAGTGCTATATTGAGGTAACTTGCATGCCAGATAGCGAGCGTGGGGTAGAGCACCATTGGGTATTGTTACTTGGTCTGTCCCAGTTGATGAATTTACCGCTTATTTGGTTGAAACATGATTGTTATCATCATGATTTGGGCTAATTGCCATATTTGGGCTTTGTGCCAAGTATTTGAATCATTTGGGGATTTTGACTGATTTTCCTCACTTTACTTGTTAAAAATCATATCCTCAGTTATGTTTCTATCTGTTTTAAATAATTTGAGCCGGTTTTATTATTTTATTTCTAAATAAGAGGAACGTGTAGGTTGAGATCCATATCTTCTATTATTGTACCCGAGAGGCTGTGAGGTCAATGACTGAGAGGGGTTGAGAACCCCACGGTGAGGATATTATATATGTTATGGATTGGGCTGCACGCCGCAACAACATAGCGCTCGGGTTGTAGGAGCCCCTCCGGAGTCTGCACACCCCAAGTGCGCACAGTCAACTATCTATATGGATCGGGCTGCACGCGACAGCTGTGTACGGATCGGGCTGCACGCGACAGCTATGTACGGATCGGGCTGCACGCCGCAGTGATTATTCTAATTTCTATTATTATGATAGATATATGAGCCGAGTGCTGAGAATGAGTGTTAAGATAAGAGAGTGAGCCCGAGGGGTAGATTTATACTTGTTATTTACCTGTTAAATTACTTGTTTTACTTGTTTTAAAGGAATTTAATTTGATATCTTCACTGGGTTACTGCTTAAGTGATTTTTCTTCTTTGACATAGAATTGCTTTATGCCTTTACGTGTTTTTATGCTTTCAGTCATTATTTATAATTATTACTCTCTGGGTCGGAGTATTTACATTACTCCCTGCACCGTGTGTAGATTCAGGCATGGCAGAATCCACTCCTGAGTGCTGATCCTCCCAGTCCAGGTAGTGATTAGCAGATTACGAGGTGGTTGTTGTCGTCTACAGCCCCCGTGCCTCCCTTATCTTATAATTTTAATGTTCTTAGAACTATTGGATCGAATTTAGTGTTCAGTAGACTGGTATCAGGCTTATTAGTGCTCATGACTTGTGACACCCTGGTTTAGGCTGTGTCAGGATGGTTTCTTCTATTTTTATCGTTATTTACGAGAAATATGACTATTATATCATGTTTAACAATTTTTATGGTATTTAACTATTTTAAAGAGGTGTTCTGTTGGGTCTGGCTGGCCTTGTCTTCACAAGAGGTTCCATCACGATCGTGTTTGGGAATTGGGTCATGACAAGTTGGTATCAGAGCCTAGGTTACTAGGTATCTGGAGTTATAAGCGGGTTTAGTAGAGTCTCGTGGATCGTTACGGCGACGTTTGTATTTATTCTCGAGAGGCTGCAGAACCTTTTAGAAAAAACTTCATATTTTTGAAATTCTTATCGTGCGAACTTGTTGATCCGAGAACTAAACTATTCCCTCACTGATGGTGAGAACGTGAGCTACCAGACGAGGTGGACGACCACCAGTGCCACCCACTGAGGGCACCAGAGACCGTGGACGCGGTCGTGGCCATGGCAGAGGCAGAGTAGCAAAGGTAGCACCTGTTGACCCACCAGTTACCCTAGCTCAGGATCAGGCTCCAGCAGCACCAATTCAGGCACCAGATGTGCCCATTATGATTCCGGGTCTATAGGAGGCTTTGGCACAGATCTTGACAATTTGCACTGGCCTGGCTCAGGCAGTTTCAGCTACCACAATAGCAGCTACTTAATAGGCTGGGGGAGGCAATCAGCTTCTCGCACACCTGAGCAGGTAGTGCAGGGACTATAGATGCCTGAGGCATCTCCAGCTCAACCGATTACACCAGTGTAGGAGTTCAGGGTTCCAGTTATGCCGGATGATGAGCAATGTCGTCTTGAGAGGTTTGGCAGACTCCAGCTTCCGTCATTCAGTGGTGCTGAGGGCGAGAATGCCCAAGGTTTTCTGGATAAGTGTCAGCGGATGCTTTGACCAGCAGGGATTTTCGAGTCTAGTGGTGTGACATTCACCACCTTTCAGGTTTTTGGGGATGCCTTCACTTGGTGGGAGGCGTATGAGAGATGTAGGCCGATTGGTGCAGTGCCCCTTACTTGGCAGCAATTCTCCACTCTCTTCTTGGAGAAGTATGTACCGCAGTCGCGCAGAGAGGAGCTGCGCTGACATTTTAAGTGGTTGAGACAGGGGGATATGACCGTGTCCCAGTTTGAGATGAGGTTTTCAGAGTTGGCTCGTTATGACGTTCGGATGGTTTCGACTGATCGTGAGAGGATCAAGACATTTGTTGATGGCCTTAACTACCATCTCCGTATTCTTATGACTAGAGATAGAGTATTAGATGCTACGTCCGAGGAGGTGGTTGATATCGCTCGAGAGATTGAGATGGTTCTCCATCAGGATCGAGAGGAGAGGGCGACCAAGAGGCCTTGAGGTTCTGTTAGTTTCAATAGTGCTCCTTCGAGGGGCCAGTTTCAGCATGGTAGAAGTCGTTCTTTCAGGCCCACTTAGTTGGCCTGTCCAGAGTATTGCGGGGCATCTTCAGGTCGTGGTTATCATAGGTCTCATCAGGGCTAATTATGACTCAGTGCCCTCCTAACTCAGAGTTCATCTCGTGCCCCATCAGTCCAGGATTCTTCCATGTCAGGTCCTTCTACTGGTCACTCCGGTGTAGAGGGTTCCCTTCAGTCCCTTTTCCCAGCACCTGGGAGTTATTATGAGTGCGGAGAGTTTGGACATATGAGGAGGCAGTGTCCTCGTCGTGTTGCTAGCTCGACTCAGCAGAGGGGTCAGCCCTCGACTTCTGCTCTAGTTACTTTGCCACTTGCCAAACCAGATAGGGGTGGAGGTCAGGCAGCCAGGGGCCACCCAAGAGCGATCAAGCGCTGGTCAGGCTCGCTTCTATGCTATTCCAGGCAAGCCAGATACTATTGCTTCAGATGCTGTCATTACAAGTATTGTTTCAGTCTGCCACAGAGATGCCTCTGTATTATTTGATCTTGGTTCCACCTTTTCTTATGTGTCCTCGTATTTTGCTCATTATTTGGGTACGCCCCGGGAGTCTCTTGCTTTACTTGTTCATGTATCTACCTCGGTGGGTGATACTATTATTGTAGACCGTGTGTACCAGTCATGTGTAGTGACTATTGGGGGTCGGAGACCCGAGTAGATCTATTGCTACTAGGTTGGTAGATTTTGATGTCATTTTGGGCATGGACTGGTTATCTCAGTGTCATGCTATTCTAGACTGTCATGCTAAGACAGTCACTTTGTCTATGCTGGGTGTACCGCATATCTAGTGGCGTGGTGTGACTGATTATGTTCCGAGTAGAGTGATTTCTTTCTTGAAAGCCCGCATATAGTTGGGAAGGGTTGTCTCTCGTATCTTGCCTTTGTGAGGGATGTTGGAGATGAGGCTCCCAGTATTGATTTTGTCCTAATTGTGAGGGACTTCCCTTATGTATTTCTTGCAGACCTGTCGGGCATGTCGCCGGACATGGATATTGATTTTGGTATTGGTCTAGTGTCGGGCACTCAATATCGCATGGCACTAGCAGAGTTAAAATAATTGAAAGAGCATCTTCAAGAACTCCTAGATAAGGGGTGGCCTAGTGTGTCACCTTGGGGTGCGTCAGTTCTGTTTGTGAAAAAGAAGGATGGCACAATAAGAATGTGCATCGATTATAGGCAATTGAACAAGGTAACAATTATGAACAAATATCATTTGCCTCGTATTGATGATCTATTCGACCAACTTCAAGGAGTGAGGGTGTTCTCCAAGATTGATCTCTGTTCGGGCTATCACCAGTTGAAGATCAGGGATTCAGATATTCTTAAGACTTCTTTTAGGACTAGATATGGTCACTATGAGTTTATTGTCAAGTCTTTTGGGCTGACCAATGACCCAGCAGCGTTCATGTATTTGATGAACAGTGTATTTTGGCCTTATCTGGATTCGTTCGTTATAGTATTCATTGATGATATTCTGGCATACTCGCATAGTCAGGAGGAGCACGCGGAGCATTTGCGATTTGTATTACAGAGATTGAGGGAGGAGAAGCTTTATGCAAAGTTCTCCAAGTGTGAGTTTGGCTCGTTTCAGTGGCTTTCTTGGGACACGTGGTGTCCAGTGAGGGTATTCAGTTTGATCTGAACAAGATAGAGGCGGTTTAGAGTTGTCTTAGACCGTCCTCAGCCACAGAGATTCGTAGTTTTCTTGGGTTGACAGGCTATTATCGTCGGTTTGTTCAGGGATTCTCATCCATTGCATTTCCCTTGACCAAGTTTACTCAGAAGGGTGCTCCATTTGTATGGTCGGACTAGTGTGAGAAGAGCTTTCAGAAGCTTAAGACAGCCTTGACCACAACTCCAATTGGTTTTGCCATCAGCTTCAGGTTCATTATACATGGAATTATGATGCTTCGAGAGTTGGGATCGGTTGTGTATCGATATAGAAGGGTAGATTTATTGCTTATGCTTCTCGTCAGTTGAAGCCCCATGAAAAGAACTACTATGTTCATGATTTGGAGTTAGCTGCCATAGTTCATGCATTAAAAATTTGGAGACATTACTTGTATGGTGTATCTTGTGAGGTATTCTCTTATCATCGCAGTCTTCAGCATTTGTTCAAGCAAAAGGATCTTAATTTGAGGTAGCGGAGATGGATGGAGTTGCATAAGGATTATGATATCACCATATTGTACCATCCGGGAAAGGCCAATGTAGTGGCCGATGCTTTGAGTCGAAAGACAGTGAGTATGGGGAGTTTGGCATATATTAGAATTGGGGAGAGACCCCTTGCAGTTGATGTTCAGGCCTTGGCCAATTGGTTTGTGAGATAAGATATTTCGGAGCCCAGTTGGGTGTTAGCTTGCGTGGTTTCTCGGTTTTCTTTATATGATCGCATAAGACAGTGCCAGTATGATGATCCTCATTTTCTTGTCCTTAAGGATAGAGTTTAGCACGATGATGCCAGAGACGTGACCATTGGTGATGATGGAGTGTTGAGGATGTAGGGCCGGATTTGTGTGCCCAATGTGGATGGCCTTCGGGAGTTGATATTAGAGGAGGCCCATTGCTCGCGGTATTGTATTCATCCGGGTGCCGCGAAGATGTGCAGGATCTTAGACAGCATTATTGGTGGCAGAGAATGAAGAAAGATATTGTGGGGTTTGTAGCTCGGTGTCTCAATTATCAGCAGGTGAAATATGAGCATCAGAGACCAGGTGGCTTACTTCAGAAGATGGTTATTCCTGAGTGGAAGTGGGAGAGGATCACTATGGATTTTGTTGTTGGACTTCCTCGGACTTTGAAGAAGTTTGATGCTATTTGGGTGATTGTAGACAGGCTGACCAAGTCCGCGCACTTCATTCCTGTGTGTACTACCTATTCTTCAGAGCGGTTGGCAGGAATTTATATCCGAGAGATTGTTCGGTTGCATCGTGTTCCGATTTCCATCATCTCAGATAGAGGTACTCAATTTACTTTGTAGTTTTGGAGAGCCGTACAGAGAGAATTGGGTACTCAGGTGGAGTTGAACATAGCATTTCATCCTTAGACGGACGGGCAGTCTGAGCGTACTATTCAGATATTGGAGGACATGTTGCGTGCTTGTGTTATTAATTTTAGAGGTTCATAGTATGAGTTCTTACCGCTTGTAGAGTTTGCTTACAACAACAACTACCCGCCGAGTATTCAGATGGCTCCGTATGAGGCTTTGTATGGGAGACGGTGTAGATCTCTGGTTGGTTGGTTCGAGCCCAACGAGGCTAGGCTATTGGGGACTGATTTAGTTCATGATGCTTTAGAAAAGGTGAAGGTGATTCAGGAGAGGCTTCGTACAGCGCAGTCATGACTGAAGAGTTATGCGGACCGGAAGGTTCGAGATGTGTCCTACATTGTTGGTGCAAAGGTCTTGCCGAAGGTTTCGCCCATGAAGGGTGTTATGAGATTTGGAAAGAAAGGAAAGTTGAGTCTGCAGTTCATTGGGACTTTTGAGGTACTTGGGAGGATTGGGAAGGTGGATTATATGCTTGATTTGCCACCCAACTTTTCGAGCGTGCATCCGGTATTTCATGTTTCCATGCTCTGAAAGTATGTTGGGGATCCGTCTCATGTCTTGGACTTCAGTACGGTTCAGTTGGATGATGATTTAACCTTTGATGTGGAGCCAGTAGCTATTTTGGGTCATCAGGTTCGGAAGTTGAGGTCAAAGGATATAGATTCAGTGAAAGTGCGGTGGAGAGGTCGGCCCGTGAAGGAGGCTACCTGGGAGACTGAGCGGGAGATACGGAGCAGATATCCTCACCTATTTGAGGATTCAGATATGTCTCTTGACTCGTTCGAGGACGAACGTTTGTTTATATTAGGGCGGATGTGATGACCCGGCCAGTCGTCTCATGAGTTACCTGTCCCCCCCCCCCCCCC
>MU751938.1:8319-26757 GCA_026770625.1 Nicotiana glauca | reverse complement strand
CCCGGCCAGTCGTCTCATGAGTTTCCTGTCCCCCCCCCCCCGTTTCTGCTTCTTTATGCTTCGTTATCCATGTTTTATGTGATCAAGTTGTTTAGTTTGCATTCGGATTGGATTTGGTAATAAATGAGACACTTAATCTCTTTTAAGAGGGTTTAAGTTGGAAAAGTTAACCGGATGTTAACTTATGTGTTAGAGGGCTCGGATGCTAGTTCTGATGGTTTTGTTAGCTTTGAGAGGTGATTTTTGACTTAGGAGTGTGATTGGAATTGGTTTTGGAGGTCCGGTGTAGAATTAGGCTTGAATTGGCGAGTTAGTATTTTGGCGATTTTTGGTTGGTATGTGAGATTTTGATCCGAGGGTCAGAATAGAATTCCGAGAGTTGCTGCAGCTTCGTCATGTGATTTGGGATACATATGCAAAATTCAGGTCATTCGGCTATGGTTTGGTTGGGTTTTTTATCGAAAGCGTATTTCGGAAGTTTTTAGAAAACTTAGGCTTGAATTCGATATGAATTGATGGATTTGGTGTTGTTTGAGGTTTTTTGATGATTGGAAAAAGTTTGAATGAAGTTTTAGGATGTGTTGGTGCTTTTGGTTGAGGTCCCAGGGGCCTCGGGTGAGTTCCGGATGGTCAAACGAACCAATTTCTATGTTGAGAAGTTGCAGAATTGCAAGAGCAGTTGCAGGTGATTTTTGGCCTTCGCGATCGCGTAGAAGGATTTTGGTGTGGCCTGAGATTGGTCTTCACGTTCGCGTTTGGGGCCTCGTATTTGCGGAAGGCTGGAGGTTGGTGCTTCGTGTTCGCGTGAGGGGAGTCGTGTTCGCATACTGGAGATTGGCGCGTGAAGGTCCAGGAGATTTTGCTCTACGCGTTTCGCAAAAGCGAGACCGGGTTCGCGTAGAGTCAAGGGTCTAAAGCATCATGTTCGCGGGTAGGATTCCGCGTTCGCGAAGGGTTATTTTTGGATCAAGATAAATTGTGCATCGCAAACACGTGGGTTAGACCGCGATCGCGAAGAAGGAATTCCAGAGCTAGGCAGAAAGTTTATAAGACATTTTATCCGCAATTTTGAACCATTTTTCCACCATAGCTGAGTATTTTGAGAGCTCTTTGAGGGAAATCGAAGAGGTATTCAAGGAGAAGTGATTGGAGGTAAGATTTATGAACCTAAAACGTGATTTTATTGTGAAATCTAGCTGGAACTTCATTGGAACTTGAGCAAAAATGGAAGAATTAGGGCTTGGGATTTTGAACTTTTGAATTGGGATTTGAGGGGTCATGTGGACTCCGATTTTGGAGTTCTTTATATGCATAGACTCGTGGAGTGATAAGAACCCATTGATGTATAAATTTCTAAGTTTCAAGAAGTGTGCCCGGGGCTTAGGTTTTGCTAATTTTGGGATTTTTGATATTTTTTTATTGTTTTTGCTTGGGCTTCGTTCTTTTAGCTTATTGTGACGTATTCATTCTAATTTTGGTTAGATTCGCCACGCGTGGAGGCCAATTCAAGAGGCAAGGCGTCGTGAGCTAGAGATTTAGCCGGTTTGAGGTGAATAATGATGTTAAATGATGTCCTGAGGGTTTGAAACGCCGGATTGCACATCGCAGTACTATATTGAAGTGACTTGCACGCCGCATAGTGAACGTGGGGTAGAGCACCGTTAGGAATTGTGACTTAGCCTATCCCGATTGATGAATTTATTGCTTATTTGACTGAGCATACTTGTTATCATCATGATTTGGGCTAATTGTCATATTTCGGCTTCGTGCCAACTATTTGAATCCTTTGGAGATTTTGACTGATTTTTCTCACTTTACTTGTTAAAAATCATATCCTCAGTCATGTTTCTATCTGTTTTAAATAATTTGAGCCGGTTTTATTATTTTATTTCTAAATGAGAGGAATGTGTGGGCTGAGATCCATATCTTCTATTATTGTGCCCTAGAGGTTGTGAGGTCAATGACTGAGAGGGATTGAAAACCCCACGGTGAGGATATTATATATGTTATGGATCGGGCTGTGCACCGCAGCAACATAGCGCTCGGGCTGTAGGAGCTCCTCCGGAGTCTGCACACCCCTAGTGAGCACAGTCGACTATCTATATGGATTGGGCTGCACACCGCAGCTATGTACGGATCGGGCTTCACGCCGCAGCGGTTATTTTGATTTCTGTTATTATGAGAGATATATGAGCCGAGTGCTGAGAATGAGTGCTAAGATATGAGAGTGAGCCCGAGGGGCAGATTTCTAATTGTTATTTACTTGTTAAATTACCTGTTTTACTTGTTTTAAAGGAATTTCATTTGATATCTTCACTGGGTTACTGCTTAAGTAATTTTTCTTCTTTGATATAGAATTGCTTTGTGCCTTTACGTGTTTTTATGATTTCAGTCATTATTTATAATTATTACTCACTGGGTTGGAGTATTCACATTACTCTCTGCACCGTGTGTGCAGATTCAGGCATCGCAGAGTCCACTCCTGAGTGCTGATCCTCCCAGTCCAGGCAGTAATTTGGAGACTGCGAGGTAGTTGTTGGCGTCCGCTTCCCTCGTGCCACCCTTATCTTATAATTTTCATGTTCTTAGAACTATTGTATCAGATTTAGTGTTCAGTAGACTAGTATCAGGCTTATTAGTACTCATGACATGTGACACCCCGGTTTGGGCTGTGTCGGGATGATTTCTTCTATTGTTATCATTATTTCTGCAAAATATGACTATTATATCATGTTTAACAACTGTTTATGGTATTTAACTATTTTAAAGAGGTGTTCTATTTGGTCTGGTTGGCCTTGTCTTTACGAGAGGCGTCATCACGACCGGGTTCAACAATTGGGTCGTGACAAGAATTAAGATACTAATAAATACAATCACGTTTTTAACATAGAATAATCATCCCAAACATGTATCAATAAATAACACGTTTTAATATTATTCTATGCATGCTCTATTACATTATCTAGTTAGATGTAAGACGGCTTCTGATACCAATTGTTAGAACATGCACAGCGGAAACAAGCATACAAACATGCATCAAATAGATGTGAACTAGACAACACAATAATAACGAGATTAGAAACACTAACCTCTTGAAGTAGTTGCACAAATCTTCCAAGCAGCAAGAATCCAAGGATGTAGTCTTCTGCTATTTGCCTAGTAAAACCTTGGAAGATTTTGCTATTGGGTGGGCAAGAACAATACAACTCTAAAAAGTGAGTTATTTGGTGAAATTAGTCTTCCTTTAATAGACTTATTTTTGGACGAAAATCCTCCTCAAAAAACATGTAGGATTCTCCTTCTCCAAGTAGAATCCTACTCCAACTCTATTAGATGACTTTTTACCCAAATCTTGTCCAGGTTTTTACTAGGTATAGCAGGGACCACATAAATAATAAGAGGCTACCAATTATAGTATTAATTCGAAATTAGCATGAATTAATTCTTACTATAATAAATTGAAATTTATTCCACTAAAAAACTTCAATGGAACTCCTCAATATGGATTTCGAAAATTCAATAACACTTATGTTAACTCCCCATGTTAAGATCTCAAATACCAGTTAATTAAATTAAATCACTGAAAATTTAATTTAATCAAGTAATTAAATCCTTTACAATTCCGCTTAAAACATTTCATATGACAGATACAAAATTCATCGGCCGGGTTTTCACATGAAAACTTATAAGTTTACATAAAGGGGTATCATCAAACTCAAAAACCGAGTAATGAATTCTATCAACTAATTATTATTCACAAATGTTATTTGTTATTGTCCAATCTATTAGGCATACACTAGCTCTAAATAGAGTCATACCTTTTGATAAATCAAAACAATAAACAAATTATATTGATCATAATAATCATATCAAGATTAGGAGTATAAGCTCATTTAACAAATTAGAGAAAATATTTTATATATTCAGTACAAAAAATATCTTTTCTCTACTTCGTCCGTTCAATATACACTGAGTATACTAGCACAAGAAATTGGAGTAAAACTACTCCCATAATCAAGATAAATTATACAATAATTTTGTGCTACAATCATCAAGATATTTTGTCCAACAATATCTTTGATTGTGAACGTAGTTTATTAATTATGAGAACCAACAATTTAATCTTCTCTGCATGAGCTAAGACTCCATGCACTAAATTGTCTACTACATAACTAAAAGGACACACATGTAACAAATGATCTATTTAAAATAGTACTTTATTGAATTGAATAAATGAAATAAACAAATGCTCCATAAAGAATAAAATATAATACTATGTCTAAACCGCATGGTTAATAGTATATCCCAACAAAAAGTTCTCAACTTTGTCCAGATATCATCAAGAAAACATTACAGAAATGGCCATCAGAAAATCAAACAAGCTATCACAAGCTGCAGTGTTGAAGCAAATTATGAGAAGGTGTTCGAGTTTGGGTAAGAAGCATGACTATGATGATGAAGATGGACTTCCCATTGACATACCAAAAGGACATTTTGCAGTTTACGTGGGAAAGAACCGAAATCGATACATCGTACCAATTTTTTTCTTAACTCACCCCGAGTTTCAGTGCCTTCTTCATTGCGCAGAGGAAGAATTTGGCTTTGATCACAACATGGGAATCACTATTCCATGCAAAGAAGTTGTTTTCCAATCGTTAACTTTCATGCTTTGGTAGTATTTGTAGTGATATTTTTAAAAAGGTGGACAAATGTCCATCCATGTGGCAAGATGCATACAAGTAAAGTGGAGAAATGTCCATACATGTGGCAAGATGCATGCAAGTTTTGACAATCATACTTGACAAATGGCAAGAAACTTGACAAATGGCAAGAAAAGCCTTAAGATTTTTTGCCTATAAAAGGGTCTTCCCTTATGCCAATTTCACACAGCAAAAACATCATTTCTCTCCTTTCCTTTCACGTCTCTCTTCTTTCTTTGTTGTCCAATATTAAATATTAGTTATTTTCTTTTTTAGTTACTTTTCCTACTAGCTAGCTGGGTTTATAATTTAATATTTTGTTGATTCTTGTATCCTCTAATTAAATTAGAGATGGGCTTGATTAATCCGGGGAAACATTTCACATTGCTGAAACAGTTTCTTAGGATAGTGCCCAACACGACTCAAGTCAATCTGTATATTCACTTACAAATAATATTGAAACAGTGTTATTATTGAAATTCTTGCTCTCAATTACTACAGTATTAAAGTATTTGAAAGAAGGAAAGAGTATATGTGTAAGTTTTTGCGGTGAAGAAGGATGGGCTAGCTCAATGTTTGGTGTTTTATGCTTCTCTTTTCCCCCTAACATGTAAATATGGGTATCAAATAGACAAGTGAGGCTGATTTTGGGTGGTTCGAAACGGTTGAGTCAATAATGATTTGCTCAGGTATTACTTTGGGCTGAGACGGACTAGGTCAAGATGGGCTAATATTTGGATCATAGCTGTCACGATCTGAATTTTTCATCGTCGGGATCGTGATATCGCCTAACATTGTACTAGCTAGGCAAACCAACGTTACCAATTATGTCATCCTATCCTTTTATCTTTTAACATTTTACAAGTTAACATAGGTAGATCAGTAGAATAAAATTGAATAACAGAACCCATAATAAAACTCCACCCAGAACCGGTGTGACAATTTCATGGATTATCTACGAATACTACAAATAATAGTCCAAATAGAGAAATACACATCTAACTTGGAATAGATAAAACGGAAAGGAAAATAGGATAGAAGGGGATGCCATGGCCTGCGGACGCCTGCAGGACTACCTCGGGTCTCCACTAGACTGAAGGCAGCAACCATGAACTACGGTCCGCCACTAGCTCTGTGATTTGCATCAGAAGTGCAGAGTGTAGTATCAGTACAACCGACCACATGTACTGGTAAATACCGAGCCTAACCTCGACGAAGAAGTGACGAGGCTACGGCGGGGCATAACTATATGAATATATAACATGCAACAGTTTATAAAAATAGAACAGAGGTATAGAATGAAAAATAACGGGAACTTGTATTAAAGAAACACAAGACTCAGCCAGTCTACGAGTATCCGGCTATAACCAGTCCTTAGGGATTTTTTCAATATCTCACGGACTTTCAACAGAAATAAATGGCAAGAAATATAATTGATGTGGCGTGCATCCCGATCCCACCATACAAACAAAAACAATGTCAATAATCCAACAATAACAGTATCAATATTCTCCCTTATTCTTTCTTGTTGCGACGCGCAACCCGATCCCACCTGTCAACCCTTATTACTCCTTATTGCGGCATGCAACCTGATCCTATCAGACAATCACTTTCCTCCCTTATTCCTCCTGTTCTGGCGTGCAACCCGATCCCAACATATGTATATATCAACACCAATTACCAAGAGTAAATACAAGGTGTTTCACAAGTTAACTCAATTTCCACATTTTCTATACTTCAACCCACATAATGGGATCTCACTACGATTACGAAACTTCGCCCATGAAGCTAGTCAGCAAGACCAACCAAGGTGCACCATAAGGCACCAATAACTCAATATAAGCCAACAGTGTAATAAAGCGAAACCATAAAAGAATTAGATACTTCAAATAAGAGGGCAACAGTTAAGATGACGCAATTAGGCATGGAGACATTTATGGGAAAGTAGCAATTAAGGCAAGGAAACAGTTTTAGTAGGTAGCAATTAAGACAAGAAATGGTATAATAGGAGGCGGGGAAGGGAACGAACTAAAAATGGAAATTTGGTGGCAAATAGGTACTCGTCACCATACCTATCGCCACACACATGAGATTTCACATAGCACATAAGTCGAGGATCCTTATTCTCTCAAGTCAAGGTTAAACCAAACACTTACCTCAAGCCAACGGGTAATTCAACACTCAACCACCATTTTACCTCTCGATTCCACCACCAATTCAATCGTATCTAGCCATAATTAATTCAATAACATCAATAAATGCTAAATAAACCAATTCTAATGCATGAATATGAATTTCCCAATACTTTTTTCAAAAAGTCAAAACCCGACCCTGGGCCCGTTTGATCAAAACTTGAATTTCGAACCCAAACTCGATTACCCATTTACCCACGAATTCAAATATGCAATTGATTTTGAAATCCGCCTTCAATTTGAGGTCTTAAATCCCCAAAATTCGAAATCCTATTTTCTACCCAAGAACACCCAATTTCCCATGAAAACCCCTAGATTTCGAAGTGAAATTATGTAAAAAGATGAATTAGATTGAAGAAGATGAGTTAGAAATCACTTACCTATGATTCAACATAGGTCATCGAAAGGATCTCGGAGACCCACCAAAGTACGAAAGCCAGGATCTTTCAGAAAACGGATTCATATTCAAAGAGTGCATAACCGCATGGATAAGCTCACACTAGCCCCTCAATTTGGGATCCAAATTCGAGATTTTCCTTGGGAGGTTTAAAGAAGCTTGAGCCATTGAAAAATCGCCTAAGAATGTTTAGGGTTTGAGAGACGTGAAAAATGATGAAAAATCCCGTCTGAAATTTCACTTAACAGGTGCAATTATTGCAATTGCGATCAGAGGTTCGTAATTGCAAACCCTTTAAGTTTTTACTACCTTCGCATTTGCGATGAATATGTCGCATTTACGACAACCGTGACCTTCGCATTTCCGGCCAGAGTGTCGCATTTGCGAGGATGGCCTGCCCAGGCCTGGCTCGCTTTTGCGACATTACTATCGCATTTCCTAGGCCTGCTCACTTTGCAATTGCGAAGCCTGATCTCGCAATTGTGATATCAAAGGTATGTGCAAAAATACCAGATGCATCAGCTGAGTTTTCCTAAGTCCTAATCACTCTGTGGCCTATCCAAAACTCACCCGAGCCCTCGAGGTTCCAAACCAAACATGCAAGCAAGTCTAAAAACATCATAGGGACTCGCTCGTGCGATCAAATCATCAAATTAACATTAACAACTACGAATCTAGCACCAAAATTCATGAAATTCTTAAGAACATTGAATTTTCCATTTTCTCAACTAAGGGTCCGATTTATACCAAATCAACTCCGATTCTTTTCAAATTTCACAGATTCGACTTCATTATTATTTTAAACCTATACCAGGCTTCGGAACCAAAATACGGGCCTGATACCATCAAGATTATACACTATTTCATTTCTAAAAAAACTTATACTTTCCAGCAAATAATTTTCTTTAAAGATTCATTCCTCGGGCTAGGGACCTCAAAATTCGATTCCAAGCATACGCCCAAGTCCCATATTTTATTACGAATCCTACGGGACCGTCGGAACATGGTTCCGAGTCCGTTTACCCAAAATATTGACTGAATTCAACTAAAATTATATTTTTAAGCCAAAATCATTATTTCTTAAAAAAAATTCATGCAAAATCTTTCATGTATCGAACCCGGACTGCGCACGCAAATCGAGGAGAGATACGGGGAGGTTTTCAAGGCCTAAGAACACGGAAATGGACTTTAAAACAAAAGATGACCTTTTGGGTCATCACAATAGCCCAACCCGTCCAACTCTTACCAATCTTTAATTAATGTGTATTGTTTTCTTATGAATCTTTAATTACCAAATGAGACTTATTTTTTTCTTTTTTATGGTCATATATAACATATCAAACAATTTTAAAAAAAAATATATTTCAGCAAAGTTTACTCATAAATCAATATGTGCTTAAATTCACTAAACTTTAGATGGGTTGAGCTGCGCTGAGTCAAAAGGAGTTGAGTTCAACAAGTGGGCGGGTTTATGACCGACCCAACCATAAAGGGGTTGGCAGGTCAAATGAATTTGAACTCAAATTGTCACATCTATTTGTAAATTTCCTCTTAGCCTGATCAAGGAACCACATGGTATTAGTAGTGTTTTTATGGGTCAGAATCAGATTTGTAAAAGAAGTAATTTTTTCTTTGCACTGGCGATTTTTTGCACCCTCTGAGAGAAGGGAATAGCTCTTAATATATTTACCATTTTCGATACAAATATATCTCTCAATCTATTTGCATTTTTACTGCAACTTTGTTTGGGAAATGTCCAATTTGAGCAAACTGGAATTGGTCTGATTTGTGATTTACTATTCACTACACTGTCCATATTATGTTTTCCAAATTTGTTGTCACAGTAAATGGAAAACCAATGGACAGTGAACGAATTGTGTAAATAATTAACTAGAGTGCCATGTTAAAGGGGATATATAGTCAGTAGAGTGCAAACACATCACACAAGAATAGGGCATCTACCATTTTAAAACAAATTTTGGTGCTATCGTACCAATAATAGAAACGTTGATCTATGAAAATGTGAAATGCAACAATCTGTAAGAAGAATTCCCAATTTTATCATTGTATATGAGTAAAACCGGGGATAATGAATATTCCGATTTCTTGGTGGGGCGAACGAGGCAAAGGTATAACTAAAAGGAATCGAAGTCGAAGAAGGGAGCCTTCACTATCAATGTTCAAACACGACACCTGCCCTCGGAGCCATCGAGACCATGTCCCCGGACACGGTCTAAACTCCGAGACCTCGGGAAACATTGCCAAATGACCACACGCGATTAACAAAGGGCCGTGATATCCCCGCCCAACCGGATATCACGAAATCTCGGCCGGTATCGGCGGTAGATCAGTTATTAGCGAAATGAAAGATTTTTATCTTTTTTAGAATTATACTTAGGGTAAAACTCCCCTGCTATATATAAAGGGGAAGCTGATTATCCATTAAACACTCTGTAACACGCATCCCAAGACAATATACATTTGTTTTCTCTATTTTTACAAGATATTCAAAGTTGTTGATTTTGTTGGTAAGTTCTTCGTAAGTGATGGCTCGGAACCAAATGTAGGCTTCTAACTAAGCTTTCAACCGAGCCTAGACTCACTATCCTCACTGGATTGATAATTTGTTATATTTTTTTGTTTGCTTATCTAACGTCATTAATGACTTGTATCGAATTAATCCACGTATCCTTAAAATAGCGTATAAATTCAATTGTTATCCATTTTTGTGGGTAAACAATCGTATTTTTTAAAATAGCAGGAGCAATATAGTTGATACTAGTAGCATCCATTTAGGGTACAATCCTATTTAAATTTTGTGCTTCATGTGAAGTTTGTTACATAATTTTATGTGAAGTTTGTTACATAATTTGACATTTTATCAAAGCAAACAAAGGCTCTTGTTTAAGCCTCAGAAGCGGCTTTATTAAATCAAGGCTGCGAGCGATCAAACAATTTAATTAACATCAATTTTATATTTAATTTGTTCTAAGCTCCAATTGATTATCACAAAAGAAAAAAATCTTAAACTTAAAAAAACGAAGTTTATTTTGCACTCTAGAAACAAGAAAAATGCAGTGTATCGCAAAACGCAAATTCCCATTTGAAGAATTCATAGGACAAGGCATCTCAAATTCTTTAACATAGATTTCTTGTCATTAATAATACTTTACACTTGTTTTTTTAATCATATACAAAGAAAGCTACTTCCTGTCATAGGTGTATTCTATGTTACTGCAATTATTATTAATTTAATTTTTTTTTTAAATTTTCCATTTGATATCCGCTAGACCGACTAATTTGAATTTGCGACCGAAAATCATTACTGGTTTAATATCGATACGGCCGTACAGCTCAATTCTCCTTATTCCAAGTGCAAACAAGTAGTGCTAATTTCTGCGATGATTACCCTTATTTTGTAAAAGTTAAAAACACATATAAAGTGAAAAAATGCTAATCGACTAGTAATTCTTGTACGTGGCATCATATTCTTTCGAGGAATGAATTGATACTTGAAAATGGTAGTAGTTCATTTAACTTTTCTGCCAACTTATATATAGATTGCATTTTTTAAATATTTGAATATGGTAGTAGTTCATTTAACTTTTTCAGCCAACTTATATATAGATTGCATTTTTGTCACTTCGTAAAATAGTTTCCTCTGTACTTTCTATTCTGTTAAAGCTTAGAATAACCCGTCGGCTATTAAAATATTTTTTTATTATCAAAGATTAATCAGGTTGTTGGTGACTACCTAAGTACACTTAAGGGAATCCCATGTAATTAATCTTGTTTTATTTCATTTACAAATGCGTTGGTTTCTTCATAAACATTAAACAATGAAATCTTTCTCCATAAATAGCTCCACTACTTCTTTCTATCGCAAAGCTAATATCTCTCTCTTTCAAAGCTAAAGTAAGTATTGATATTTCTTCTTCTTTCTAAAGTTCTCAACTTTCTTTAGTATTTTTTCAAGAATATATATAGTACGCAAAAATGGCCATCAGGAAATCATAGAAGCTGCCCCATGTTGCAGTATTGAAGCAAATTCTAAAAAAGTGTTCGAGTTTGGGTAAGAAACATAGCTATGACGACGAAGACTATTGCCTTCCCGTTGACGTACCAAAAGGACATTTTGCAGTTTACGTAGGAAAAAATCGAACTCGATACGTCGTACCAATTTCTTTTTTGACTTATCCCGAGTTTCAGTGCCTCCTTCGTTGCACCGAGGAAGAATTTGGCTTTGATCACGACATGGGCATCACTATTCCTTGCGAAGAAATGATTTTCCGATCACTAACGTTCATGCTCCGGTAGTGAAGTATTGGAATGAAGAAAAGAGTAAATATTAGCTGTACGATTTTTCTTTTGAGTTAAATATATGATACAGTTCACTATAATTCGGATTTGATCATGGGAATTACCATTCCTTTCGTGCATGCTCCAATAGTGAAGTATTTGAAAAGAAGAAAAGAAGTGAGTATAGGTGTAAGTTTTTGAGTTAAATATGATGACACTTTACAATAATTCTGTTCCTAGCTGACATTATTCTCTATAATTAATTCGCTATATTGAGTGATAATGTAAAACAGTTTATATGTAATTCAATAATGACTTGTCTTTTATACTCCCTCCGGTTCAAAATAAATGGTTTTTTAGTTATTTTCACACAGATTAAGAAATTCATCTTTTAACATTAATCATCAATGAAATTGAGCATATTAACCTTTACTATCTCTTCACATAAACAATTCTAACACATACTCCAATATTATTTACTCCAAGGGCAATGTAGGAAAAAATAATTAATTCATTCTTAAAATCTGAAAAAATCATTTATTTTGGACCACACAAAAAAGATCAAAAAATTACTTACTTTGGACCGGAAAAAGCAGTTAAATGGCTGCCGATTCTATATGTTGGTTATGTAATTCAATATAATGAGCTACCAAAGCAAGAATAGGTTCTAGTTTGAAGTTTTAAATTAAATTCATACTCTATCGAAAACATTCAATTTGCTTAGCTCATGAAAAAGATCAAGTTCGTCACGGAAAGCTTTTAGCTTGTAAGCGGATCGGTCGCACAATTCAACATTTTTTTAATATTGTTGCAAGCTCCAATTAACTATGATCCATCAACAGAAAAATGTGAAAGAGTCGCTAAAAAGGTTTAAAATGGAAGAATCAAAAGAAATTGATACTCCTATAGCAACAGCCACAAAATTGTCCATATATGAGCCTGATTAATTTATTGATCAGAAGTTGTATAAGGAATGATTGGTTCTCTTTTGTATCTTACTGCTAGCAGATCTCATATTGTTTTCAGTGTAGGTCTTTGTGTTCCTTTCAGGAAAATCCAAAGGAGTCTCGTTGGACTGCCGTTCAAGAGAATATTGAGATACTTGAAAGGCATCACCGACCTTCGCCTTTGGTATCCAAAAGGTATTAATTTTAATCTAGTGGGATATGCTAACGCTGATTATGCAGGTCTCCTTGTGGATAGGAAGACCACCTCAGGCATGACACACTTTCTTGGTTCATGTCTTGTGCCATGGGCTACTAAAAAGCAAAATTCAGTGGCCTTATCTACTGTTGAAGCTGAGTATGTTGCTGCTGCTTCATGTTGTGCTCAACTGCTGTGGATCAAACAACAATTATTGGACTTTGAAATTAATGTTGGTTTCATCCCTATATTTTGTGATAACACTAGTGCCATTAGTATGACAAAGAACCCAGTTCATCACAAGAGAACTAAGCACATAGATGTTAGGCACCATTTTTTGAGGGACAACTATGAGAAAGACTTGATCACTGTAGAGTTTGGTGCTACTGATAAACAAATTGCTGACATCTTCACAAAATCCTTAAGTAGAGGTCACTTTGAGAGGAACATGTTGTAATTAGGGATGATTAAGATCACCTAAAAGGACCAGTTCAATGTTAAACGGAAAAAATAAAAACAATAAAAAATATTTTTTTTGGTTAGAAAATCTGAAAAAATGTGTATATAATTAGACTAAATTTTTCTCAGTCTCATACTTTCAATAATATACTCTTGTTCCATGTGTTAAAATAATTCATTAATTACTAATGTTATTTTCTCTATTTTGGCAAATTTAGACTTACACAAGAGACTTATCAGTGAAGAAATTGGTTCATCAAGATAACAAGGTATGTTTTTCTACACTTTACATAATTTGAAATAATGATATTTGAATCCCTAGCAGAGTCGTACCTAAGTCCAAATTTCTCTTAAACCTATCCAATTAATTTTAACCAGTTCTATTCAAAAGAGTCATAACCAAATTAAATCACCTACATCCTAGGGAAGACTCCACCGTCTATTCAAACTGACACTTCAGTTTGATTAGACTTATAAAAGAATGATGAATTCTGTCGTTACCCATTAATTATCCACTCCTTTTAAATTGATCATCATCATCTTTGCCTTCTCCTCGTTATTCTCACACCGCCAAAAATTTTCTCCATCTTCTCTCATCTTCCAACATTCAATCTACCTTTCTTCTTTGTTCCAAGAACTAAGCGAAAATGACTAACCCCTCTGATAACCCTGGTACTCCCCCACCAAACTCTTCATCTTCAACCACTCCTCAGCCTAAGAAAAGAAGAGTTAAGATGTTTGCTTGCAAGAAAGTTGCTGGGAGGGAATTATCAAAGAAAATAAACGCACAATTAAAAGCTAGCAAAGCCCAAGAACCCTAAAACTCTAACAACTCCTTCAAGTCTGCTACTGAGGAGAAAGAAACTGGATCTTCAGATACTGAATAGGTAAATTCTGGAACAAATACTACTAATGAGGTTATTACTGTGGTAGTTGAAAACCTAGAAAATAGGTTTACTTTGGTTGGATCTGTGGTGGATGTAGAAACTTCGTAGTCTGGAAAGATAGGTGGTAAAAATAAAGAGGAAAAAGAAAAAGAAAAAAAGAGTGAGGGTGTTCAAAGTAAAGAAAGGCGAACGAGGAAAAGAGTCGTTGATTCTTCACCCACTCTGATAAAGGTAAAATGGCTATTTGTGGAGCAGAACCAGATAAAGTAGAGGAACGTGTCAAGAAAAGAGGGGGAGTAGGTCTGGCAAAGCCATTGAAGGGCTGGTTAACATTGGGCAAAAAGTAGATGAACCTGGTTCATCAGGTGAAGAAACCCTCGCAGATCTATCGAAGAAATTAGGTGACAGTTACAACCCCAAGAAGAAGAGAACTTCCATGTATAAGACCCCTGGTACTGCTAGGGCTAACAAGAAAAGGAAGGTTTCTCCTTCTGACACTATTAAAATTCCTCCCACAAGAAGAAGAGCCACAAGAAGTCAACTGGAGCAGAATGAGGAAGAGATTCAGAACGCATTAGAAGTGCAAGGCTGGAAGGACATGGTCCTTCAGATGGATGTTAGGTTGGCTAGGGATGAAATAGTTGAGTTTTTGACAAATGTTGTAGTGCAGGATGGAAGGGTTACCTGCTTGGTAAAGAGGGTGCAAATCTCTTTTGATATGAAAGAGTTGGGTGAAATTATAGATGTAGCTGCTGAGGGGACAATTACTAAAAATATTTTAAATGGCCAAGTCTAGAAATCTTCCTACTGCCCTTGCCATCACCAGAAAATTCAGTGATTATGAGCAGGAAAGTCAGACCAAGGTTGTGTGCAAAGGTCCGATGAAGTTACCCCACAAGGTGTTGTTCGAATTTACCATCAAATGTGTTCTGCCAAGGCAGGAAAAGAGGAACATTGCAAGCTTTATGGATTTGGTCCTCATGGAGTGTTTAGACAGTGGGAGGCAGATTAATTGGCCTGGATTTATAATCCAGCTTCTTGATAGGGTTATCAGTCGACGAAGTCTCATGCCATTCCCTATGGCTTCATTCTCACAGTTGTGCTTGCACTTTTTAAGGTGCCTTTGAAGAAGTAGGAAGTGGCTACAAGCAAAGATCACTTTGGGGCAAAAACTCTAATTGCTTGTGACTATGAGGTTCTTCCCACTCGTAATGAACCTGGTTCATCCTAGAATGCACCAGTCAATAGCAAGGTCAGACCCTTGGTGCAGGAGAGTGAGGCAAAGAAGGTTGAGATAGCAAGGCTGAAGACAAGGTTGACTAAGGTAGAATCTGAGAGAGATGCTCTCAGGACTGAACTTGCAAGGGAAAAGGAGAAGAATGATAGAATTCATCAAGCCATGCTGAAACTTCTCCAAGCCAATAACCCAGCACCTAGTTTTTGCAAGCCTTAACTTCCTAGCCTAGTGTAGTTCCTTCATGACCCGGTTTGGGTTGTTTTTCTGTTTGCTCATGTTTTCAGTATTTTTATTTCCTTTTATGCTTTGTGAAAGAATCATATCAACTATCAATGAAAACTGCTGGTTTTTGCTCTAACTATTTATTTATATTTCTTTGATGGTTGAAATTCTTAGCTTGATCGATGATGATTAATCCATGATTGCATTTGGGATAGCCACAGTGGCCATGAGTAAGTTTTAAGATTTTGGTATTGCACATTTTTATGCAACTTTTCGATGAGCCAAAGGGGGGAGAAAGGTTTTGCTTTAAACAAGTGATGTTTGCTTTAAACAAGTGATGTTTAGCTTTGAAAAATTATGTTTATAACCTAATGAACCTGGTCCTTGTTGATAAGTGATAAAAAAGAAAAATGTTTCTAACATTGTGTTGTTGTTGAGCTAAGTTGGAACAGGGCCTAAGTTTATAAAAAGTACAGAGTTTGTCATCATTAAAAAGGGGGAATTTGTTGGCCCAAGTGAAGGTTAGTTTTGAAGATTGACAAAGGAAGTTCAGGTATGAACGAGGTCCATCCTCTGTGGTGCATAGAAACGGGCAGATTCGAGCATGTTGGATGCACGCTACGCAAAGGAGATAAGCTGAACTTGGTGTATTTAATATCTCCTGATTGAAAAGGTTTCATAATTGATAAGGAGAAGAACTCCTTACTCAAACAGAATACTATCCATGATAGGGAATAAGTTAGAAGTTAAGATCAGCTAGAACTCTTCCACCAAGGAAGAGTAGCATTAAAACTCTAGTTATTTCTTCATCTACTAACTCTTTATATTACAGGATGTTCTCATTTACAGGTAATGCACAAACGCAGAAGTTAAATATAAATTGAGAGCAAAATAGCAAGGCTTTTTGCAAGCAGTTCATGTATGATTCAAGTGTGCAAACCTGAAGCTACATGAACCAGATAGGAGAACCAATTACAAGTGTCTTTCTTTTATTCTAGTTCAATTATAGTAGGTATTTTCATATTACCTTTCAACTTTATTTAGAGCCAATTGTAATAGGTACTGAGAGTATTCAAGTTAGAGTTTACTTGAGGCTGTCACAACAGTTAGAGGTTATTTACCACAACGACATAGAGTTAATCCTAGGTTTACAAACGTATTTTGTAAATGCAGTTTTTGGCTAAGTGATTTAGTGGAGAGTTTGGGAAAATCCTACTGGGAAATAGGTCGCGATTTTTTCATCTTTTGAGCCAGGTATTTTTCACGTTAAATACTTGTGTTCTTTACTTTCTGTATTTACTATTTCTGCAATAATAGGTTGAGGAACACTTAGAAGAATAAGGTCCTTCCATAATCAGTTTAAGCGAAAAAGCGGACACCACACAGGTCACCTCCTCTTGTGTGGTATTGAAGTTAAAATATCAATGATGATCTTGACATTGAAGTTAATGTTTTGGATTGTCACGACCCGAATTTCCCACCAATGGGAGTCGTGATGGCGCCTACTGTTGGAACTAGGCAAGCCAACACTTACACCTTTTTAAAAACAACACAACAGTAATAACAATAATAAACCTTTAAATGAAAACCCAAAATGCGGAAGTTTGATATTTTACTACCCAAGACTGGAGTCGCTATCTCACAAACTACTAATGAATACTACAAACAAGTTTGAATAGAAAGAAATACACAGTGTCTGTCTCGATACAAGGAAAACAAACAGAAGATATAGAAGAAGGGACTCCGGCCTGCGAACTCCAGCTAGGCTACCTCATAGTCCCTGGGATGAAGTCAGCTCCCACTCGACTTGCTACTGTTGTGGTCCAAAAGCTGCTCTGGTACCATGATCTCTGCAAAAGCACAGAAGTGTAGCATCAGCACAACTGACCCCATGTGCTGGTAAGTTCCTAACTTAACCCCGGCGAAGTAGTGACGAGGCTAGACAGGACTACCAATCAACTTGTACAGTTCTCTATATATATACGAAAACTAAACAGTTAAAAATAGAGGGAAACATGCTATGAGGAGTACAATCCGGATATAAAAGTCATCGCTTAAATAAGAAACAAGGCACAACAATAATTAACAGAGACAAGAAATCCAACAGTTGCACGGTATCAACCTTTGTGCTTTTACTCTCATCCTCACTCAAAGCAATCAAATAAAAATGCACGGCATCACCCTTCGTGCTTTCCTCACATAACTCTCATTTCATGGCACGGAATGATCCTTCGTGCAAATTTAATCAACAATGGCACGGAATGACCCTTCGTGCATAATATAATCAACAATAGCACGGAATGTCACTTCGTGCGAATATAATCAAACAATGGCACGGAATGTCCCTTCGTGCGAATATAATCAAACAATGGCACGGAATGACCCTTCGTGCATAATATAATCAATAATGGCACGGAATGACCCTTCGTGCATAATCACTCTTCCTCACCCAAACAACAATCACAACCAAATGGGCGAGGGAAAATAAATAATAATAAGAAATGTCCCGGTAAGGGAAGAACACAATTAAACATCCAAATCTCGGCAAGGGAGCAATGTTAACAACTTACACATCCCAGCAAGGGAGATAATCACATCTCGTTCCAATTCTTTTATTTCTTACTCGATGGTATTTTATTGTTTGAGCCAACGCTCCAAAGAATTCACAATTCATAAATAATCCTCAAACTTCTCACATTATGTAGAAAATCATTAATTAGCTTGGAAGAGTCCCAAAGTATACCAAAACAAGTACCAACAAAGACCCACGGTCATACTAAACACCGGTGTATAGATACTCGTCACCATACCTATACACCGTACTCTATCATTTAGCAATTAACAATAAATAATACTCTAATACTATTTCCTCAAGCCAAAGTTAGATCAAACACTTACCTCA
>MU751935.1:2945-22469 GCA_026770625.1 Nicotiana glauca | reverse complement strand
CCCCCCAAGGATTCATAGATGTGAGCTTCGTGAGCTGGCAATAAATGGCCGTGGCCACGCTGAGGTTCCGTCCCTATGGGGGAATGAATGGGCCGTGCCCTCTTAGATCAGATCAGACAAGGGTCGAATCCTTTTATGAATAAGTGGCCATACCACTTATTAATTGTGGATTAGCTCAAGACGAGATTAACTCCGTTAATTACCTTGAGATCGGATTGTGACCCATACAGTTATGACAAGTTGAATTTTCTTTTAACATTTCTATGCTGTTCGACTTTCTAACTTTTTGTATTTTCTAAAAACTTTAACGCATAATTCACTGATTTTGACTGTAATTGATACAAAAATAGGTTTATGACGTTGTGGTTTAACTGATACAATGGGTAAAGTTTGGACTTTGGTGACCTTTGACAAAGCAAAAGTTGCTACTAAATTTTTCATTTTTAATGTACTTCAGTTAATTACCACGACCAAAAAAAAAAAAAAGAACAAACTCTGCGGTTGATTAAAGCCTAAAAAGGTATTGGAGAAAGATGTTTGCAGTTTTGTACAACAATGTTTAGTACGCAAGCCAAGACAACCTTCACAACTGGGAAGCCTCGGACGCATTTGCGAACCTGGCATCGTAAATACGATAAGTGTGTCTAGGTAAATTCTAATTTAGACGGGATTTTCTTCATTTTTCAATCTCTTTCAAACCCTAAGCTCTCTTGTGCAATTTTCGAAAGAAAGATTCTTTTCCAAATCATAGGTAAATAACTTTTAACTCATTTCTTTCGGTCTACATCATCTTTTTACAAGATTTCATCACAAAAACTAGGGATTTTCATGGGAATTTGGGGGGTTTTTGGGTGAAAATTGAGAATTTCGAAATTTAAGGATTTAGACCTCAATTGAGGTCGGATTCCAAAACCAATTGCATATTCGGGCTCGTGGGTGAATGTGCAATCGGGTTTTAGTCCGAATTTTGAGTTTTGACGAAGCGGGCGCGGGGTCAATTTTTGTGTTTTTGGGAAAATTGTCGTAAAAATTATAATTAAGCATTGGTGTGAGTTTTTAGTATTTATTGATGTTATTAAACTAACTATGACTAGATACATGTGATTTGGAGGTGAAATCTAGAGGAAAAGTATTAGTTGAGGCTTGATTTGTGGTCGTGGAAGCGAGGTAAGTGTTTTGGTCTAACCTTAGCTTGAGGGAATAGGAATTGTATCTTATTTGCTAGGTTCTAGTGTTGTGTACGACATATATGTGTGGTGACGAGTATCTATACGTTGGTGTCAAGCATGCCCGTGAGTCCTAAATTGTGATCGTTATGATTCTTAATAAGTTCTATAAATGCCTAAATTGTTGATTATCCATTTTTGAGTAAGAGTTATGATCATTTTCGTGGTATTTTCCTATTCTTAAGCATTGGCTCCAGTTGAGGTTCATTTGTGAAGTTAATTGCTGGAACAAGATTGGTTATAGCTGAATCCGTTGCCAGGATATTGTTGTTACCATTGTTTGGGTGAGGAAAGAGTTATAAAGCAAGAATGATGATGCCGTGCACATTCATACTTATGTATATTGTGAGGAAAGAGTGATAAAGCACGAAGCGTGATGCCGTGCACATTTACATTGATTTGATGCATATGGTGAAGAAGAGAGATAAAGCACGAACGGTGATGTCGTGCACATTTCTAATATTCTTATGGTGAGGATGAGTGATAAAGTACGAAGGGTGATGCCATGCACATTTTCGTTATTGATTGCATGGTGAAGATTGAGAGTAAAAGCACGAAGAGTGATGTCGTGCATTGATTGTTTGTGGATATGATTTCTTGTTGCTATTGGTTCAAGTGCCTTAATTGTTTCATTCCGTTATTTCTGTGTTCCCTTATGTTGGTATCTCCCATACCATGTTACCCTCCCCGTTACTTTCTGATTAGCTTATATTGATGTTACTCTGTTAGATATTGTTTAGCTGCAGGCTATGTGGTTTGTTGTGTCCTAGCCTCGTTACTACTTCACCGAAGTTAGGCTGGATACTTACTCAGTACATGGGGTCAGTTGTACTGATGCTGCACTCTGTACTCTTTTGTGCAGATCCCGGTACTGTAGCATACAGACCATAGTTAGAGGTTCTTGCCTTCAGTCCAGCGAAGACCCGAGGCAGTCATGCAGGCGTCCGCAGGCCTTGGCGCCCCCTTCTATCTTGTTTCTTTCTATTCTTATCTATTTCAGAGACAGACATGTATTTTCTTTGTTCAGACCCTATTTGTAGTATTCGTAAATAGTCCGTGAGATTGTGACACCAGTTCTGGGTGAAGTATTATTATAGGTTTCGTATTAGTATTAGTTAAACTGTTAAAATTCTATTCTTCTGCATTTCTAATTTCGCTGTTTACTTGCATTAATTTGGTAAAATTTTAAAGATAAAGGTAATAAGGTAAAAGAATCAGTGACGTTGGCTTGCCTAGCTAGTTCAATGTTAGGCGCCATCACGATCCCGACAGTGAAAAATTTGAATCTTGACACTATCGTCCAACTTAAAAGAAGCCCCAACTCCTCGTCTTCGTCTAATTTGAATCTTTGTTGTTTGTATACAACCAAATTAATTATAATAAATTGAATATAGTGAAAAAGCAGATGAATACACTTAACTGAATACAGCTGAATATCATTATTTTTGTGATTTTTTGTTGTTTGACTGTAAAATAGTTAATAATGAATACAACATAATTGAATAGAACGTCATACATTCCATAGCAAACAATTAATAGCTAGAAAATATAATTAACTAAATTATAGCTACGACCAGCAATAAGCCTCCAAATAATAGTCATTTATGAAAGTTTTCCTTTAGCTAACACCACTTAATAACCTATAGAAGACGTGGCCATTGATGCCACTCATAAGGAAATAATTTGAAGTGTTGTGTTCTCCACCAATATTCTCCAAAATCATGCACAAATTCTGCAATATCTGTTTCCAAGTCATAAGAAATAACCTTACCTCTTACATCCAAATAGAAAATGTGCGGAATAGCGGGATGAATAACCATGCTCTGCACCTTAATACCAATAGAGCCTACTATACCAAATTCCTTTAAACTAAGAGCATTGACGCCAAGTCCATAAGCCTCTGGACATTGTAGAATTGTACTGACGACATTTGCCTTATAAATCCTAACCCACACTGCATCTCGACTACGAATATTGCTCTCTAGGCGCCACACAGTGATCGCTTCCCCAAGATTCGATGCAAAATATAAAGCCCCACTCGATATTCCAAGATAACAACTACGTCTGCGCACCATCTCTTCATCATTAGGCAATTTCAAAGCCCAGAAACTCTTGTCGACACTATCATAAGCAGTGATGTGTCGTCCATTCTCAAGCCACCAGAATAATACTCCATCGATGGCGCCACAAGTTGATGACGATTCCTTATCCAATATCGGCTGCCACAGTCCAAATGTTTCAAAAATTTTCTTATTAGCAGTCCACACATTAGTATCAGAAGAGAAACTTTCAATAGTTATAGTTAACAGAAACTCCCAATCAAAAGGCATCACATACCGAACTATGGTAAAGGAGATGACATCTTTATTTGGGTCATCTACCTTACAAATAAATCCAACAACTGGGTCCGTCATGTCGATTTGAGTTTTTGGGAGAGCCAAACTCTGCCTTGTGGCAGGATTATAAACATAATAAACACCTGTAAGGTCATTGCAAAGAAGAAAACCGTTGGATGAAGCGACAATATATACTCCCCTGTTAAGAAAATTGACTGACTCATCCAAACTACTACCATAAATATTATTCACTTCATTTGATGAGAAGAAGAAACGAATTTGGGAACGTTGAGGGGTTTCCCAAGATTGGTAAAAGAATCCAATTAGATTTGGTTGAGGTCTCCATCGCCGAAAACGGCAACTATATGACAGAGATGAATCAGCAATATACTTATGCCAATCCTTAGATACACAATTAAACCTTGCCAGAGATTTTGAAGGCAAATAATGCAATATGTTAATTATGATATCATCAGAGAATTCGACTACACGTTCATCAGCCAATCTGCGTAGACGTTTCATATTTAATAATTCATAAATTTCCTAAAATTGGTCCAGAACGGCCGTATAAATAGATATGAAGAAAACCGACGTTGATATGGTTAATAACTTCCAAAATTTAGTTGGATTTGGCTTATAACTTTTTTAGTGATGGAGTAGGTAGAAACAAGTTATGGCTATTTTTTTTTATTAAAAGGAAATATTTGGACAAGTTTAAAAAGGAAATTAGAATTCTAAACCTAATTCTACAAGGAGTAGGGATGGATTACGGAAGTTAGATCGATTACAATTAACAAGATATTAATTTGCAAGATTTAGAATTACATTTGACTTTAAGCATGATTATGCAAGAATCTGGCCATTTAAACGTTCATATTTGGACTCCTTAAATATGATTTTTTTTAAAGCTTTGGAGCTAATACGGTTCATATAATTATATTTTCTGACACAAAAATTATAAAATTAACTCACACCAAAATCACAGGGAAAGTACAATTTTTTTAGTAGATTTTTCTTATTCCATAATTGTTTATTGGAAATCGACACGTCAAACATATACATTATATTTATCATTCGTAGCTAGACCTCAAGCAAATTTATCACTTGTAGCTATATTTAAATTTTATAGCAAATCCATAAAATAAGAGATTAATTGTTGTGAACTGAAATGAGTAACAAGCTCTCGTAGCTTAGTTGGTTAGAGCGCCTGCTTAATTAGCGAAAGTTTTGCGTTCGACTCTCAACCAAAGCATTTTACTTTTCTATATTTTTGTATTTGAAAAAGTTGTATTCGTTGCGCGAACAAATACAATCGATACAGATTGTATCATTTGTATACACCGTTGTATTTCGCATTAGATAGTGAAAGTTGTGAAAAAATAAAGTTATATGACTTTTGGTAAAAAAGAGTCATAGTTATATGACTATTTGTGAAATTTACCCACCGCTCGTATGTAATTTTTGATCACACTTGATTTTGGGGTTAATTTGAAAACTAGGACGTACTTCACCTAAAATAAATTCGTCTAATCTATTCAAGCCAAACTTAATGTACTGTCCTTGAAAATTAGAGATTACCAATCCACAAGATTTTAAACTTAATAGAATTATAAATTATTGATAATATGATTCACAAAAATGGGTGGCATGAGAATCTTATTAATTACTCTCAAATGTATGGTCACATAGGAGGTGCATGCAAGTCATAGCGAGCCCAAATTTGGTCGAGAGGGCAAGAATTGGCAGAATCAAGCCTTAGCCAAGGTTTGCCACCTCCACTCCAATGCAATAAACTAACCGGACCACCATGTATATTTCTGCAACTTCCACTCAAATTATCCCCTCCTAGTCCATGTTGGTTCCATTTTTGGTGTATTGATGCTATCTTCCCTCCAAACACCAATAAAAATGGTGGCAATGAACCAAGCTCATATATTCTATGAACTCTCTGAATCTTCATCCATCTTTCTAGTTTCCTTGTGTATCTGTACTTTCTCCATTTACTCAAATCAATCACCATCACACCTGAAAAATTAATATGTTAAAAGTGTACAATACGACTAATTTTTGAAGCTAAATTGCTAGATTTTTTTAATATTTTAAAATTAAAATTTGGATATTCGGAAACTAAAAGACAAGTAATATAATTTATAATTTTTCTCATATCTATATGGTGAAAAAATATATATTAAAACGTTGGTCAAAGTTTAAGTAGTTTGACTCTTGAAACGCGAAATATGACAAGTAAAAGCGAACAGAGGAAGTAGTATTTTTACAGCATTAGATTAAGTATTCTGCAGTGCAGTAAATAAGTAAGCCTAGTTCCGTAAACTATATATAGTAAGCCTAGTTCCGTAAACTAAACAATGCGGTAAATAAGTTGCAGGGCCGGCTCCAATGTTACGGAAGGTAAGGCTTGTGCCTTAGGCCACCAAATTTAGGGGGACCCATTTTTCTAAAAATAATAAGTTTATAGGTAGTTAAAAAAAATAATATTTAGTAATTTTAATATAAAAGTAGAGTTTTTATAATATAAAAAAAAAAAACTTTTTAGATATATAAATAAAGTAACAACTTGACTTACTTAAAAATGGGTAGTAAACAATTTTCCTAACATTTCAATTTTTTACTTTTTAGTCCTTCATTAGATAACGTATAAAACATTTACTCTCTTCATTAATTTATTCAAGTCAATCTTTTTTATTTTTAATCTGTTCATATTTCAGAAACCCCTATATAATTTATTTCTTTCTTTTTGATATTCTCACTTACTTTCTTTCTCTGAGATTTCATTAGTTCCTGTGTTCAACGGTATTTTTAAGTTTCCAATAGTTCTATACTTTTATTGCTCTATAAATCTTATCTAAGATCAATAATTTCTCAAGAAAGATTAAATGAAAAATTGGCCATATTATCAATTGAAAAGGATTTATTAGAAAAATCAATTATAAAAAAAATTATTAACAATTTTGCATCTCAAGAAGTTAGAAAAATAGGCTTCAAATAAAAATAATCTTATAACTTTCTTTTAAAAATTTAGGCCTCATATTAAATTTTGGCTTTTAGGGAGCATGTTCTTGAGCTGCCCCTTATAAGTTGTTATAACATGTGAAAATACAGTGACAGCATAAAAGTCAGGGTAGATAAGTTAAATTTGCATGATTTAGTCATTAAATCTTCCACAAATGGCTCTTTCCTTAACCAGAAATACTTAGAAGCTAAAAAGGAAATAACAAAGATATCGCTAGTTGTATTTTAGGTGGTCTGTGGACTTGATCAGTGGTTGTTGAAACATGGTAAATTAGGTGGAAGGATGGACATACATGTATATTCTTTACTATTACTATTTGCATTTTGTCAAAGTGGTACTATCCAAATTGATCATAAACAATTACATTAAATAAATACAAAATATCATCATACCTGTGTTGAAGTAACAAGGTTTCCGGCCACGGAATGTGCGAAAAAACTTCTTGTCCGACCAAAATTTAGGAGTAAAATAATTGGTGAAATTAGCATGGCAGTACTCAGGTGATCCCACAGTTCTTGATCCAAGACTTGTTTTCCACAGATTGGAAATGTCATCAACTAAAATGATATCAGAATCCAAGTATATGACTCTTTCAACACAAGCCTCTAAGAGTTCAGCTAAGTAATTCCTTGCATAATTCAATGGATGTTCAAGAGCTTCCCTTATAGTAGAAGAAATCTTGTTCTGCACAATCCCTGGATTGAAATAGTATATCTTGAATGCCAATAAAGGGAAGATTTTTTCCAAGTGGGGTTCAAGATTTGTAATACCTAAGGAAATGAAATGGAAGAAGAGATTTTCTGGGCAGTGAGAATGTCGAAGGATTGAATGAATTGCAGCAACTGAGCCACGTAGAAATTTAATGTCAAGGGTCATGGAAATATGGACTAAAGAAGGGTTGCAGATTTTTGTGCTAATAGAATTTGTGGGAAATATCTCACATTTGGCTGAGTTCTTGAAGTGAGGTGATTGTCTATAGTTGAACAGAGGATCATGATTTGAATTTGATGATTTTGTTGCTTCTGTAGGAGGGAAAGATTGTAGAAGAGGATAGGCTAAAATGATCACAATAGAAATAGTGACCATCAAGCTTGAAATTTCAGTAAAACAAGTCATTTTGTCTTCTGTACTATGATCTTCTTGGCTTCCCTTTTTAGAGTTGAATTTCATAGATAAAGCAGAAGACACATCAACAACAACAATGACGCAGACCTTAACCTTACCCGAGAAGTAGAGAGGTTTTCCGAAAGACACTCGGCTCAAGACGAAGGAAGTAAATTGGAGTGATGATCCTTTTTGCTGCTATCCTTTTCCCACCACCAGAAAGTTGTTCTTCTACATATTTTCTCTTCAACTTTAGTGTCTTTTCAGGTTATACCAATAAGAACAAATTGAGTGAAGGGCAGTTTAATAGGAACAGGTGTTTGGACTCTGTCTTCTACCCCAGTTATCATGTGGAAAAGAAATTAAAGTTTCACTTTTTGTTTTTGGAGGTGGGACCCTTCCTACTTACCTTGTAGGCCAATTCAAATATTTGAGTCTCTCACTACTACTAGTGACTAATTACCTTTTTTTTTCCTTTTTGTCCAACGGAGATTAAAGTGAATATTGACTTAACATATACTTATTTTCACCTAATATCCCCTTAATCTAAATTACTAGACCCTTTCCAATGGTATTAATCAATATCAAAGTTCAGATAAAATTGATTCATTTTTCTTAGAGTATGTTTCAAGTATTGGTTTTAAACTACATGAATAAAAAAAAGGCAACCCGGTGCACTAAGCTTCTGCTATGTGCGGGACCGAGGGAGGGCCGGACCACAAGGGTCTATTATATGCAACCTTAAACTACATGAATATTACTCCATAATTGAATTTTTTCATATCATAATAACAAAGAAATACATCTGTAATGTTAGTCAAAATTAACTTCATAATCTTGGAATAAACTTTTTGAGACATATGGATTATTATCTCAAGAGAAAAAAGGCATTCAGAATTGATAAGTAAAAAAAAATATTGATCGCAGTTGAACTTTTGAATTATATAATATTCGTAAAGAAATAATGTAACGCAAGTATGATTTTAGATGTTTAATATTGGCTAGTAGAAAGAAGCAATTATATATATATTGTTGCTTCTCTAGAGAGGAGAAGAAGAAAATTTCCACCATATGAATCTTCCTGCACCTTGCTATGATGACACATGATTGAAGAAAGTCAAGCTAAGGTGCATTTTATTCTTGAAAAAATAGAAGAAAAAAAGAGAGATTAAAGCTCTATATATTTATCCTTATCGTGATTATCTTTATTTGCCTATCTCTAGGAAGATAGAGTTCTACAGCCATATGTAATACTATACAGTTATCTGGCAATATGATCATCTTCAAGTATTATCCATATTTGTACTGTGTTAAATAAAAATCTGATTAGTGATTTTGGTTTTAGTTTTATACGCCAATGCTATCCTTTAATTATCCGAGTAGTATTATTGAATATTCCTTCATTAAAGTTCTTACATGAAAATTCATATGCTAATTATATGGACGATGATTTACGTTAATAGTACGTGAACTGGTGGCGAAGCTAGGAATTTTTCCAAGGGAGTTCAAATTTAAAAAATGTGAAAATAATTTACAACAAAGAGTGTTCAATATGTATTATATATCTCTAAAACGTAATATTTTACCTACATACACAATATAATTTTTCGACAAATAGTGGTAAGTCGACCACCCTTATAACCGTACATGGCTTCGCCATATGAATTATAACGTATTCTACTTTAATTAAATTATTTTTGTTGCTTTTCGAGATCTAGTAGACTCTTAACCATTTGTGCGAGACAAATGAATCCCTTGGTGCGAATTGCAGGATAATTAACTTCGTTCATAGTATTATTTGAATGGTTCCATAGCGTGTAGACGAAATTTGAGATTGTGATGGTTTTATTATTTACTTCCTGTCCCAAAAGAATTGAATCTTTATGTTTATTTTATTGAGCTTTTGGAATTTGTTTAGGAAATCATTTTTAAACCATATGACCGCAAGAGTAATCGATCGTTATTTAAGTGCATTCATATTTCTTAAGAGCTAAGGATGTAATTCTATTCTACATAATATGCAAAATTTCTTTTAGGGAATCCTAATCCTACGATACCTGAACTACCTTTCAACTACTCTTAAGTCTTAACAAATCAATTTTTCTTAGCACTTGAATTTTTTTAGTTCTTATTCTTAATTGGAATGCCATCTACTTCCACAATTTAGGTTAATGTACCACACAATCCCATAACATCAAGAATTTTTCTCAAGTTATAAAGTCAAATTAATGCGGGGGGCTACACGAGGAAGCTGAACTTGTTCGCAATTCAACCTTACCATACCTAAATGCATGATTTGAATCATTTCGTAGTTTTATAGATTCAAATTTGGTAATTGTAAATAATGCCAAGTTGCCAAAAATATTGCCTCGGAAGTTTCCACCAAAAGCATGGTTGATTTTGCAAAATGTAAGAGAGATTAACTTTTATATTAACACTAAAATACACACCATTAAGTCACTTAAAATATAACTGTAGATAATTGTTCATAATGAATAAAATTAGTAACGATAAATGAAATAGGTAGGCACCAATTTAAATTACATTGTCTTGTCTCAAAAAACAAAAAACAAAAAAATACATTGTCAGTGTACTAACAATTATTTCAAACATATAAGGGCGGAAAAAAAAAATCAGAAATAGCTATAATTACAAATGGTAATTAAAAAATAACCACAGTTTCAAAATATCGAAATTTAGCCATTTTTCAAGTAAAGACAAACAAAAACACTCTTAAGAAATCAGAAAATATTCCAGCATACTCTGCTGGAATTAAACTTTTTTCATATGAGCTTCCAGTAAAATATCCTAAAACTTTCCATCTGCTGGAATTCCAACATAATATGCTAGAAATTTATATGCAAAAGCTCCATAATCTCGCATATTATCCTGGAACTTTCCGTGTTTTAGCAAAACAGTGGCTATTTTTCAATAACTTCACAAACACTGGCTATTTTTTTATTACCGTATTTACCCTAAAATCGGATAACAATTAAATTTACATGCAGTTTTAAGGATATGTGGATTGATTCAACAAAAATAATCAGGAATACTAGACAAACGAGTTAAAGGCAAAATGAATGATTAAACCAGTCGTAATGTTACAGCCTAGCCCGAGTTCAAATTGGACAGTAGTTTTGCTCTCGATCGGACCCTTGGTTCAATCCCAATTGCGAATGAAGAACAAACAGTTAAATAAGAACTTTTTAAATAGCTAGAAAGCAGAAAATAAATTTGTATTACTTTAATTTGCGTGTTACAATGTGTCTCGTCACAGAAAAGATTCCCCCTCATATAGTAAGAGAGTTTCATGCCTAGTACGAATCTAAAAAGGATAAAAATCTTCTTTTCTCACTAATTAATAATCTGTAACCGACATCGAGCAAGATCAGTACCGTGATATCCAGTTGGTAGCGAAACTCCCGGGTCTCTAACCGTCGTGTATAACCGTTCATTGTGATTCCCAAGGTCTTAGAACTCGTCCCGAGTCCGCAGTGCATCGTTTCATCATGCCCGATGGCGAGCACTTCGTTCACTTTTCATGGGCCTTGATACAAAGAGCTCCCAGCTTTGATTTCGATCTCATATGTTCATGCCCTTGGTCCATTTTATTTACCGAGAAATCGGGATGTGCGTTATTCTCGATTTCACCCATATACAAATAGTCCCCACGTTTTCTGGAGAGTAGGTTTGCTAAAACGATGGGAAGCGATAGATTAACCCCAGTTCCTTCCTTCGCACGTTAAAACCGAGGTGACGGAAATGCCGAAATGTTCCGTCAGTCGCGTCGTCCTGACTTTAGATACGTGTCAGTCACCGGCTGGCTATGTTCGAATGTGAATTGTTGCGCATTGATTGTTTTCCCCTATAAATTTCGCGCATTGAATGTGAAACGTTGCTTTGACCTTCTACATTTCTTTCACTTTCTGATTCTATCTTTTACCTTCGAATTTTCTAACGACTTTTAACTTGTTCAAATCTCCATACCCTACTTCTTGAACCTTCATATATTTATCTCTGATCTTTAAACCTTCATATTTTTTCTTGGATTTCCATCCTAGATCTTTATATCTTCATCCCACCTTTAAACATTCATATTCTTTCTTCAAATCTTTTCTTTCGAATCTTCATATTCACCTTCAAGTCTTCATATTTCCCTTCAAAGCTTCATATTTTTCTAAGTTATGACGGCTGAAACTTCCAAGTCTGTACCGCAACAAGCGTCTCCCTCATCTTCCCATCCTGCATGGGTATCGAGGTGGCTGCCTCGAGGTGGCTAACAAACCTCCCATGAAAAGCTTTATACCCGGGGGCTGCTTTATCGGTGATGACTTCAAGGTTGAGAAGGCCTTCAGTTAACAAGACTAAGGCGAGGTAGCATGAAGATATATGCTCTGTAACTGATGATACCATTCCCATAGTCTGAGAGGACTGTAAATGGGAAGGTAAAGACGTGGTCGCCTTGGGCCTAATAACGATATTACTACCCACGTGGAAGGGTATTTAAGTGTTTATACTTACCCCTTCATGCCGGGACTGGTAGATCTCGTAATCCTAGCATTTTATAAGACGTACGAAGTGTGCCTCAAGAAAATCCACCCATCGTTTTGGAGGATCGTGATCCTCCTACGTCATTTTGTGAACAATACTAACAACCCACGATTCACCCTGGATAATCTACTCTGCATAGCCCCGTATTTTTTGAGGGGGCTAATCAAGCTTTTCTGTTGAGAAGGTAAGGCCCATTTCTTGAGCATTGACGAGGATCGAGATCGAGACCGGCATGGGAGATGTGTTTGGGTGAAAATTGTAGACTTGATTTCTCCCGAGTTTCTGTCGTTCCCCGATAAGTGGAACCCATCTCGTAAGTATCATCTTCCTTTAGTATTAACTTCTTTCTATTCCTGCTCTCATTGTCTGTATTTATAGCCGTGCAGTTGTTTCCTAAGTTCCTGATGCAATCCCCTGGTTCAAGGAGTGAATCAAAAGGATTTGTAAGAAGATGTTGTACTCCGAGTGTTCATGGCACAAACTTTCAAAGAGCAAATGTGAAGCCTGTTCTAATGGTGAGGTTCTTCCCTAAATAGTTACCACTATGCTCCCAACTTACGCAATGCTAACCTTTTCTCTTATCTTATAGGTCTACCTAATAACACCGAACTTAGGCCGCTGGATGAGGTCAAGGATATGTCCTTACCCGCCGAGCCCTCCGTTTTAGGTCAGTCCGGGGATGGCACAAAGGAGATGAAGAAGAGGAAGATAAAGTCCTCGGATTCCCTGGATCCCGAGGAAAATAGGAAGAGGAGAGCGGCCACCGGGGTCCGGAAGCCAAGAAATAATACCAAGTCCAAGCTACCGGACCCTAACTTTCTCTACCAGCTCAGGGATGAACCCGAAGAAGATGACATCTTCATCACTTATGGGACGACCCCTACTAGGGAGTAGGTGACCACTAAGAAAGAGGACCTCGAGGTCGATCCCCTTCTGACTCGGAACCTGAGAGGGAGATGGAGGCTTCAGCCTCCTAAGAAGTTGCTCTTGTCCCGAAGGAGGCGAACGGTTTCATTGATATCACGGAGACCCCCTCCTACATCGATTCTATGCTTGAAGAGGCCTAAGCAGGCAAATAAAAGTCAAGTGAGGGGGCGCAAGTGCCAGATGATCCTCTAAACTCATTTTTCGACCGCATGTACATGGCCGCATTGGAGGATTTCCAGGCTTAGTCGAAGAAGGATGTGTCCTCGGGAGTTGGCGAGTCGAGTTTGAGCCCAAGATTAGTGAACCAATTTTACCGCACCGAGCATGGACCCCGAGCGTAAGAGAATGGTTGTTGTCAAAATCTCGGAGGATGTGTGGGTCCTGTCTGCTCCGATGGGCGTAGCCAGCTACATCCGATGTTTGGTGATCGGGGAGGACCAGGCAAAGATGAATGAGGTGGCCATGTCAAGTCTCTTCAATGAGGCGCAACAGGCGCTGAACCGGGTAAGGAGTTAACCCTTTCGTACCCCTTAGTGAATCTCTCTTAGGTTTGTGATGTTTCCAACTAACTTTATTGGTTCACAGGCTTCAACTTTTCACCATGAAAGCTTCCTCCGGTATCACTTGGAGATTAGCCAGCTCGAGTTCAAGCTCAAAGAGCAAGTCCGAAAAAAGGACATGTACCGGGATCTTAGTGAGCAACAGGACGAGGCTCTTAAAGACCTCCCGATTCTCCAGGCTGAGCTGGAGAAATATCAAAAGGACTCCCCAACCTTGAAACGGGAACACGCCGACCTGGTTGAGAAGGTAAAAGTCTTTAAATATAAAAACGAGCATCTAGTCGTGGATACTAATAACGCAACTTTGCAGGTCCAGTGGAAGATAAACTTGATCGACCAGTTGCGGGCTGAGATGGATGAGGTCAAGGTCGCGACCGAAGTAGGCTTAGGCCGAATTACCTTTTCTAGCAAAACAAGACAAATACTCTATGAAAATTCCACACATGGCCACCCTAAGCGGGGCACTTGTGGGAAAGTTCAGAGAACAAAATCTGACAGACAACAACCCATTTGTATTGTGGTCACGGTTTAATATCAAGACTTTGGCCTCGACCCCTGAACGCGATCACTGTTTAATTTCTTGGGATATTACTTAAACTTCAAAGCTCTAACTTATTTGATATAGCTCGCGATTATCTTTTTAACTCAGAATCGCTTTCTTCAAGGCATAAAACACAAAATAAGTGCAATTCACTATCATTAAGCTCAAACACAAGTAAAATATAGTAATTAGAGTGCAAACTACGACTAAAATACGTGATTATAGCCTACCATTAGAAGGACAAAGCTGATAAGTGGTCTCGGCTGAATGATGATCTCCGAGCACAGCTAGGCTCGGTCGTCACGGAACGGAATACTCTCGGAAGATAATATGAATCACTAAGGTCCAAATTCAATACAACCTATACTGATGTTGAGAAATGGTGGCCCAGTACAAGGCTGATATGGAGGCAGCCAAGACTCGCATAAGGACAAAGAATACATAAATCGGCTATCCGGGATAGAGACTCTCGAAGAGATTCATGCCCGAGGTTTTGACCTATCGACTGAGATTAAAGAAGCTAGGAGGCTCGAGGCCGAGTCAAAGGAACTTTACGAGCCAGAGTGTCCCGAAGGTTATGGAGGTTACAAGGGCACCGACGGTTCTGGCGACGAGTCAGACCCGGGTGAAAACCAGGTGTAGGTGACTTAGTATTTTTCCAGTTTTTATTTTTTCTTATGTATACTTTTTTGTTTATTCCAAGGCCGTTATATTGGGAATTTGTAAATATATTTTGGAATATAGAAAAAAATCCCTTTCTAGCAATAACGTGTCTTTATTTTTCCAGCATTTAAACGAGTTAATTTCTATTTGTGTATTATTTTGTATTCCTTAGCATGGAATCAGATGTAGTTCTGGGCATTTGCTTTTCGGAGGTTCGAATGAAGCTCGACTTCGGTGCAACTTTGTTTGCTTATGGATTTGAAACATTGGTGAGACCGACGGTTTTCAAGATGATTAAGTGTTTTTACACTGTGTTTTTGCCGAGGATAACCTTTTAGTAAGTTTCGAATTTTCGTAAGGGCCTTACATTATGGTTTTGGACTTGGGACGTCTCCAAGCCGTTTTTAGGGTGGTTGTTACCTTTTATATTTGGGCACCTCCTAATAGATTTGTTGCCTCCGGGATTCAGTAGCTTGAGTCGCCCGAACTTTCATCAGGCGACAGTCCCCGAGTAGAGGTATCCCGTAGGCTCGATAATCCCTGAGTAGGGGTAGCTCGTGGGATTTTAGGATCCAGGATCGAAGAAGCGAAATGCATAGTGATAAAGTGTAGGGAAAGTGAAAATTTCTTTTATTTCTTGGTATGCAAGGTACATGATCGAAAGTGGATAAAAACTTGTGTCATGGCTAGAGTGGACTATGTGGGCACGATTCATACGACCGTTTGGCACTTACAATGAATCCTAACCACCAAGCCTTAGCTTTTAGCATATAAAAGTTTTCTTTTTACCTTGCCAAAGACCTTAATATTAGGGTAATGGCCCCCCAACATTTGATATTGAACTCGTGAGGGCTCAAATAATGTTGACCTGAAGCAAACAATCATCGACTCCGGTTTGAAACCGGTCTTCAAATCTAAGTTAGCACGTTTTACTGTTACCTCGTTAAAACCTTGCCGAAAAACCCACTTTGGGACAAAACTGGTTCAAGGGAAAAAGAGTGAAACACGTGCTTTTAGGACTAATAGCCACATCTGTCCTTGTCCAATTACCTGCATGTGTTAGTCTGATTTATAACATGATTAAAAAGTAATTGATTTCATCCCTTAGCAGTAGTACCGCTTCAGGTGTGTCACATTCCAATTGTTCAGTAGTTTTATGCCGTTCCCTACTTCGAGTTTATACGAGCCTCTACCGGTTATTCCGACAACTCGATACGGTCCTTCCTAGTTCAGTCCCAGATTCCTTTCGTTCGGATTTATGGTGTGTAATGTTACTTTCCTCTACACTAAGTCCCAAACTTGAAAGTGTTGGAGGCTTGTTTTTTGGTTGCAATACCTTTCTATACGTTGTTTCTAGGCGGCCAAACGGACCAGGGCTGCCTCCCGCCTTTCATCCAATAGTTCTAGCCTCGTGATCATGGCCTAGTCGTTCGGCTCTTCGGTCGCATACTGGAACTTGAGGCTCGGCTCTCCCACCTCGACTGTATCAAGGCTTCGGCTCTGAAGACCAAGATTAACAGGGTGGCTCTAGTACTATATTTCAAAGTTGTATGATATGCCCATAGGACTTCAGGCAGGATCTCCTTCCATTTCCCTTTCACACCGGTCAACCTTTTTTTAAGGTTTTGAAGCCTGGTCTTGTTTGTTGATTCTGCCTGCCCGTTCCTACTAGGGTGATAAGACGTTGATAAAATATTTTTTTATCTTTTGATCTTCGAAAAATTTATTCACCTTGTTGTCGATGAATTGCTTCCCATTGTCGCAAACAATCTCGGTCGGTATCCCAAATGGACATATTATGTGATCCAAAATTTATTCATCTTTTTTGAATGCTTGAGCCTCATCCCATTGTGAAAAATGATTGTTCTTAAATAGTATGAATTGAATTTCACCGGATGCCCACGACAGATGACCGACGATGTCCATTCCACACTTTATAAATGGATACGAGGACAATATCGAGTGGAGCATTTATCTCGGTTGATGGATCATTGGGGCGTCTCTTTGGCAATCTTTGCATTTCGATACAAAGTCCTTCGCATCTTTATCCACTTCGGTCAAATAATTGCCAGCCTTATTTAGTTTCAGAACCAAAGATTCTTCCTCCGAATGGTTCCCACAAGTGCCTTCGTGAACTTTCTCATGGCGTACCCGGTCTCTCCCGATCCCAAGCATCGAGCTAGTAGGCTATCAAAGGTTGTCCTAAACAATGCCCCTTCGACCAAGCTAAGTTTGGAAACCTTGGTGCGCAAGGCTCTCGACTCTTTGGGATCCGAAGTCAATTTTTTGGTCTTCAAGTAGTCTATGTATTTGTTCATCCAATTCCAAGTTAAACTTGTTGAGTTTGCTTTAGTGTGGCCTTCTTCTATCACCGACTTTATTGGATGTACTACTGTTCCCGAACTAAATTCATCGGCATTGACCGACAATCCCAAGTTAACCAGTGCATCGTCCTCGCTATTCTGATCTCGGGGTACTGTCACACCTCCTTTTGGCGCGCACCCTACCCCGGGGGATAGACGCGAGGGAGTTTTTCCATTTAAAGTGACAATATTCGAAATGGGATTACTTTGTTTATTTCAGAGTCGCCACTTGGAATAAATTATGGTGTCCCAAGTCACCAATTTACTTAAATCCCAAATCGAGGAAATTTCGACTTTCCAAATGAAGTCTGCGAACCAGAGATTCTAAGTAAGGAATTCTGTTGACCCGAGGGAAGGTGTTCGGCACCACCGGATCTCGTGGTTCTAGCACGGTCGCTTAAACTGTTATAAATGGCTAAAATATCTAATTTTATACATGTTATAGATTACGTGCTCTTATTAAACTTCAAACCGCTTTATTCCATTAAACTTGTATATTTAAATTTCTTAAACAGAAAGGGCCCAGCTCGCAATGGGGTTGTTTCAAATTATGCTTCAAAAAGGACTATTGGATGACTTGATTATATGTAATCCTCATTTGTTCTAATCATGGCTTTTCGTACAAACATGCGTCGTTCGAATAAATTTAACATCTGGCCATGGTTACCCTAAATTTCGGATTAGTACCAGCTCAAGTTGAATTAATCCTAGCGTCGTGTATACAAACATGATACGGGGGTGTTTGACTCACTATTGAATTGTTTTCTAGTTGATTACATGAATCAAACGGTTAGAGAAATAACTGTAACACTATTATGAAGCTCATTTTAACGAATGCATTGTTAAAACTAAACTAACCTTAATAATTAAATATCGACAACTAATACATGTCAAACCTTGGAATTAATTTCCAATTCGAAATGTATTCAAGTTTGGTACATTTAAAACTAACATTAAATTAAACCAAATGCAAATCCCATTAAACTGATGCTAACAGTACACTATCTATTGCAGTTCCAGGAAAGTCCTAATTTAGTTTACAATATAACAAAATCATTCAACCAACAGTCCCACCGTAGAGCTTAAGTCCCGTTTCCATTTATTGCCAATAGGAGAAAAACAGTCTCAAAAGAGTGTGTACCTGAGTTTTAACAGGAGAAATGAAAGAGGAGAAGATCAGTAGCAGCTCAGCAACAACAAGCACACGATAGATTCAGCAACCAACGAGAGATAAACCATGAGCAATTTCGGAGTTCCAAAGACAACACGCAAGCACAGTTCCGAACAGTTTGTAAGACCAAACAAGATTGATAAAACAACCCCAAAATAACAAACAAGAATTAAAATTGAGTTCAGGGGCTGAAATATGAACAATCAGCCTTTTCTTTCAAGGTAGCAGTAACCTTTTGACTCTCACAAGTGTTTCCCCGAAATGATCAAAACGGAACTCTAGAACTGATTTCGAATTTTGACAGTACTCCTTCCAACACTGGATTTCAAGACCAAAGAAGAAACAGAAGAGAAAATGATTGTTTCCAGACTGGAAAAGGCTCTCAAAGATTAGAAAAATCCTTCTAAAATACTGGAAAAACTAATCTAGGCTGGGAGTATTCTTAAGGCTGGAAAAAAAAACCTCCCTCTACTATCCTCAAAATTTTCCTTTTATAACCAGAAGACTCTCCCTTAACAGCCTATTTTTACACTTCAGCTTATTAGAAATCATTTCTCCCATCATATTCCCCTCAGGTTCCCATTTCTCTTTGTCTAAGTATGGGAACTTAATTTTAAAAGCTTCTGAAGTCAGAAACTGGTGGAACACCCTGCTGTCCAGCAGGTTCCACTACCCTATCCCATGTGTACTGCACCCCGTTAATATTAAACTAAAGCTGGTTTCTGATTTCCCATTACTTAGTGTCTAACCAGGCTGTGATTCACACTAAAGACCTCTCTTTTAATCCATTTAAACACTAGTTTAACGGTATACTTAATATACATTTAGTAGACCAACTAAACTCTGCATTTCATCACGGTTAACAGCTATATCCAATTCAGACTCTAATCTAAGCCAATGATTCAGAGGGAATTAATCAGTACTAATAGTATTACTGCCATGTTGTTCTAACAAAACTACGCGACTAATCGACGGTATTCATTCGAACAATTATAACACATATAAACTGATAACAATTGATTAATGCACTAACATTGATTCATATGGTCGG
>MU751933.1:0-21239 GCA_026770625.1 Nicotiana glauca | reverse complement strand
ACAGGTTCGACAGTTGAGGTCGAAGAGTTTTCCTTCAGTGCGTGTCCAGTGGAGAGGTCAGCCTCCTGAGGCATCGACCTGGGAGTCCGAGTCTGATATGCGGAGCCGCTACCCTCATCTATTTCCTAACTCAGGCACTTCTTTCTTTTGTCCGTTTGAGGACGAACGGTTGTTTTAGAGGTGGAGAATGTGACGACCCAAAGGGTCATCACCGGATTTCTCCCTTTTTCTGTGCTTTCGAGGCCTTGGAAACCTCACTTATAGTTGCTTCGATTTGCGTGCCCAGTCCGGGCTCGTAGCCGGAAAGCTTTTATGTTGAAATATGTGAAATCTGTGAAAAATTTGAAGAATTTTGATATTAATATGGTTAAAGTTGACTTCGGTCAACGTTTTGGGTAAACGGACCCGGACCCGTGATGTGACGGTCCCGGAGGGTCTGTAGAAAAATATGGGACACGGGCGTATTCCCGAAATCGAAATCCAAGGTCCTGAGCCTGAGAAGTTAATTTTTGAAAGAAATTGTTTTTCTGAAATTATTAAGGAAAATGGAAATGAAAATTGATTAAAAGACCATGATATCGGGCTCGTATTTTGGTTCCAATGCCAGGTACAAGTCGTATATATTGTTTAAGCGCTTTCTGTGAAGTTTGGTCGAAATCAGACATTCTTTGACGTGTTTCGGACTATGAGTTCCAAGTTTGATAGTTTATAAAGTTTAGAAGAAAAATCATGAGTTTTGAGGCTTGATTCATTGATTTTGATGTTGTTTTTGCGATTTGATCGCTCGAGTAAGTTCTTAGGATGTTGTTGAGTTAGTGTGTGTGATTGGTTAGGAGCCCCGAGGGCTCGGGGGTGTTTTCGGAGGTGTTCGGGGTGGTTTTGGACTTAAGGAGTTAGCAGATTTTCTGCAATTTTTACACAGGGATTTTCTTCATCGCGTTCGCATTAGCCCCTCGCATTCGCGTAGCTCTGCTTCTTCCCCCTTCGCGTTCGCGTCTTGAACCTCGCGAACGCGTAAGCCAATTTCATGGCCCCAGTAATTCCTTCATTGCGTTTGCGAACTTGTCCTCGCGTTCGCATAGTATTAGCCCAGCCTTCATCGCATTCGCATAGAGTAAACCCAGAACCCCAACCTTTTCCTTCTACGCGTTCGCGTTTCCTCCCACCCGATCGCGATGCAGACCCCAGCTTACCCTTCGTGAACGCGGCCCTTTCCCCGCGAACGCGAAGGGCATTTTTGCCCAGCGAATTTTTAACAGAACCCATTTGGGGATTTTGCCATTATTTCACATAGACTCCTTTCTCCAACACCCTATAGACGAAATTCAAGCTCCCCTTCCTCCATAGCTTCTTGGGTAAGTGTTGATAACTTCATCCCCTATTAATTTCTTCCATTAATTACTAATTTCCTAGCCCTAAATCATGAATTCAAGGTAGGAAATGGGGGTTTTGGGTAGAACTAAGGCTTTGGGAATTTTGGGTGATTCAACCTCAATTTGGGGTCGAATCTTGAAACAAATTATATATCACTCGTGGGGTTATGGGTGAACGGATTTTGGTCCGAGCCTCGAGTTTGGACTATGTGGGCCCGGGGTCGGATTTTGGTATTTTTGGAAGAATGCTAGGGACTTCATTTCTAGGCTATGGGATGTTGTTTTTGGGTCCTTATTGATACTATTGAATTGATTATGTCTAGATACCATTGTTTCGGAGTTGGATTGTAGAGGAAGGGCGGTATTGGAGAGTTGATTGCTATTCTTGGACCGAGGTAAGTGTTTGTTCTAACTTTGGTTAGAGGGAATAGAATTAGGATATTATTTGCTAATTGCTAAATGATGCGTACGGTGTATAGGCATGGTGACAGTTATCTATACACCGGAGTATAGCATGACCGTGGGTCTTAGATGTGTTTGAATAGAACTTTGTGAAATATCTCTCTTGTCTAATTGCTCAGTTTCATATTTTATGAACGTTTGAGGAAGAATTTTGATTGGTATATTATTGGAGTATCGATTCGAACTAGAATTTGACAATTGGGAAAGAAGTGATTAACAGAGAAAGTGTGGTGACTCTTCCCTTGCAGGGACAAGTAGTTTATTATTGTTGTTGCTCCCTTGCCGGGATATTTGGGCTGTTAGTTGTACCCTTATCGGGTTTATTCATTATGTTGTTGAATTTCCCTAATGGGACCTCTTTTAGAGAGATTATTTGTGCTATTCATTACCTATGATTTAATAAATGGGATCGTGTGGCATGGGATCGTGTGGCACGTCGTCCACTTAGAAACTAATAAATGGGATCGTGTGGTGCGCCGTCCACTTATATATGAGTTAAGGTATTGCGATAGTTTCGCTGTTATATCCGCTGATCTGTTTTTACTGTATCTCCCCCGAGCATGCCCCTTCCCCGTTTTAATTGATATTTTATGTCGTTATTTCCGTTGCTCTGTATATATATATATATATATATATATGTGTGTGTGTGTGTGTGTGTGTGTGTGTGTGTGTGTCTGCACAGGTTATTTTAGGTAGGTCCTGTCTAGCCTCGTCACTACTTCGCCGGGGTTAGGCCAGGCACTTACCAGCACATGGGGTCGGTTGTGCTGATGCTACACTTCTGTGCTTTTTGCACAGATTACGGTATCGGAGCAGCTTTTGGACCACAACAGTAGCCTATTCGACTGGGAGCTGACTTCAGTCCAGGGACTTCGAGGTAGCCTAGCTGGCGTTCGCATGCCGGAGTCCTTTTTCTATGTTTAGTTTGTTTTCTTTGCACCAAGATAGACATTTTGTATTTCCATTTTAGACTTGTTTGTGGCATTATTTAGTAGTCCGTGATCTAGTGACACTAAATTTTGGGTAGAGATATGTTTGAAACTTCCGCATTTTAATTTTATTTTTTTATATTAAACTTAAAGTCTTCCGCTCTTATTTAATTGTTTTTCGTTTATTCATATTGTTGAGATTTATTAGAGAATGTTTAAAGTTTGGCTGGCCTAGCTCCGTTAGTAGGCGCCATCACGACTCCCGATGGTGGAAAATCCGAGTCGTGACACTCATATTTGTAGGTACATCTATATTTCCATATTTCCCAACAGATAATAGAGGAGAGACATTGTAATATCATGTCATGAACTTTGTTTTGTGGTTTGAAAAGCCACCATCTAGGAAAAACTTCTATGAACAAGAAACGGGAAGTTTACCTGAAGCTATATGAACTAAAGAATAACATGCTTATCTTTGCTATTTAACTGATGTGTACTCGCACATATTGATTTTTTCATGTATATTTAGAAATTGATGGCTATGTTTAAAGGATATTATACATTAGTTGTATATATACCAAGTTAGTGATTGGTACATATGAGGGTCACTAACTATAGCTACTTCTTTCCAGAAAAAACTTGTTTTTAACCATAAACACGTAGTTAAGTGTGTTGGTACCAAGTACATCATGTTTGATTCTTCGAGCTTTGCGCAATTAGGTCTTTTTAGTCATTACTACTACTTTTACCTAAACACCAAAATCGGACTCAATCCCTTAAGAAGGTTGTCACGCCATCCATCTTTGGGAAGACTCACCCGGTACACACATAGACTACCTTTTTGAAAGAACCGTGGCATTAAGAAAACCAAAGGCTTATTGACCACTAAAGACATAAAAGAAATTACAAAATTAAAACGAAGCTATTAGACTAAACAAGAAGCTACTGAATTAAACATTGACAAATAAAAATAAAAAAAAAAGCTACAAAGCAAGATACTGAAAGCATTAATGAATATACATAATAATACAAGAACAGAGAAAATATATACATCAATAGAGTAAGAGAGAAGAATATATACATAATAAAAAGAAAAAGCAAAATGTCATCAGTTATTACAAACCAAATGTCAAATCATCCAAATATCAAATAAACTCTGCCCCCTCGAATAATCATAAGCATTGTCCTCAACACTTAACAAAATAAGAATAAAGAAGGGTAAGAGTAAAGAGGACTCCCAATGTGGACTTGGACATCTATGTGTCCATAGCAACGTCACCGCTCTCTGCTTCCTCTAATTGGATCTCATTATCCTCGGCTCTGGGAGTAGCTGGGTTGGTGAACATCTGTCGTACCACCTCAGAGTGTCGGCAGCTAGGTTCTGCTCCTCATACTGGCCAGCTAGTGCCACTGGTGCTGCTAGATTCCCTGGTGCTGCTGGATCTATCCCTATCAGTATATCAAATGGAAGGTCCCCAGTGGTTGCTATCTTGGTCACCTCTCTACTCAGTCTGTCTACTGGTTTCTTGGATGCCTGGAATTTCTTCATCTTCTTTACCTACTTTCCAAGCTCCTCAATCACTACTCCATGTGCTACAAAAGTGTCTATGATGGTCTACTAGTTCTCCAAAATCTTCTTCACCGTATCATCCATTGTTGGAGGAATATTTGGTGTAAGGGTGGATGGTTGCGCTTCAATAGCACTGAATATGTCAGTCAGTTTTATTCTTGCTATCTGCATTCAGTTATTGAGGCTCGCCAGTGTCTAGGAGACACGCAATGTAAATAATGGTTGAGTAGGCATGGGCACCGGCTTCAAAGCCGATGCGGAAGGCAATGATGCTGAAGGACCTGAAGAAGGAGGTGGGTGGCGGGTAACATGTGTTAGCATTGCTGTGTGATATTATGAATTAGTCTTGTAAATTTAGTTATATTATGAATCAGTATATACCTGCAAACATATAATTGTACCTAAATTACATTTTACCTCACTTAACACTCAAGAATATACTGATTCATAATATACCAAGTTATATTGCAATTCGTTATATGTCATTATATAGCAACCTTTTAAATACAACCCATTAGTTAAAAATACTAATGACAACTATTAGGTTATTTAGTCATAGTTGTTATCATATGCAAAAGGTTAAAAAAGAGCTCTTTTATTTATTTTATATTGTATGCAAATTGAATAAAATTGTATAAAACTTATATTTAAGTTGTATGATATTGTAGTTGTATATATGTCACGACCCTAGGTAGTCATGCTGGCGTCCACAGGCCTTGGCGTCTCCCTCTATCTATTTTCCTGCTTCTCTTATGTAGTTCCAGAGACAATATTTTATTATTTCTTTCAGACCCTTATTTGTAGTACTCTTAGATAGTCTGTGAAGTTGTGACACCAAATATTGGGTAGTTTTGTTAAGGAATTGTATTAGTAGTATTTTCAAGCTGGAAATTTATTCTTCCCCTTGTTAAATTATGTTGTTATTAATTGTAGGTTCTAAGTCGTTAACGAAATTAAAATAGAAAACAAGTCAAATAGTTCAGTTGGTTGGCTTGCCTAGCTCTCACTAGTAGGCGCCATCACGACTCTCGAGGGTGAGAAATTCGGGTCGTGAAAAGTTGGTATCAGAGCTCTAGGTTACATAGGTCTCACAATTCACATACAAGCTTAGTAGAGTCTGAGGGATCGGTACAGAGACATCTGTATTTATCCTCTAGAGACTACAGAGTTAGGAAAAACTTCTCATCTATTCTTTCCTATCGTGCGGTTTGGTTTTTCAATGCTAATTGAATTTCTACTTTGTTCTTTTGCAGATGCCGAGAACACGCACTTTCTCATGTGCTGATAAGCAGCTTGAGCCCCCAGCAGCTCCCGTGAGGGGCAGAGGCCGAGGTAGGGGCAGAGCTCAGCCCGGAGCAGCAGCACCAGCGGCGGAGTGTCAGGTTGAGTTTGACGAGGAGGTTCTAGCCCAGACAGCTCCAGTGGGTCCAAATCAGGTCCCTAAGGGGTTCATTGCCACTCTAGTACTTTAGGATGCTCTGGTACATCTAGTGGGCCTCATGGAGAGTGTCACCCAGGCAGGCTTGCTTCCTGTAGCCCCAGCCGTCTCTCGGGCTGGAGGATGGGCCCAGACTCCTGCTACTCGCACTCCGGAGCAGGTGGCTCCCTAGTTTCAAATTCCAGTAGCACAACCAGTTGGAGCAGTTCAACCGGGTGTGGTAGCCCAGACCGGTGACGGAGTAGCTACGACTGTCGATGCCTATTGGATAGGTTTACTAAGCTCTTCACTGCCACTTTTAGCGGTGCATCCTCTGAGGATCCCCAGGATTTTCTAGACTGGTGTCACGAGGTTCTCAGGAACATGGGGAAAGTGGAAACGAATGGGGTTAATTTTTCTACTTTTCGATTATCTGAATCCGCCAAGACTTTGTGGAGAGACTATTGTTTGGCTAGACCAGCCGGATCACCAGCTTTGACTTGGGAGCAATTTACTCAGCTATTCTTGGAGAATTTTCTTCCCGTTACTCAGAGGGAGATATATCGTAGGCAGTTTGAGCATCCCTAATAGGGTTCCATGACTGTTACCTAGTATGAGACTAGGTTTATTCAGTTGGCCCGTCATGCTCTACTTATACTTCCCACTGAGAGAGAAAAAGTGAGGAGGTTCATTAAGGGACTTATCCAGCCTATTCGACTTCAAATGGCTAAGGAGACGGGGAGTGAGATTTCTTTCCAGGAGGTGGCCAATATGGCCAAAAAGGTTGAGATGGTTTTGTCACAGGGAGGTGGTCAGGGGTCTGACAAGAGGCCTCGTCATTCAGTCAGATTCAGCGGCACCTCGTCTGGAGGAAGGGATTTGTGTGGTAGAGGCCATCCTCCTAAGCCTTTTCATTCAGCACTTCAGGTTTCTCATGATGCTTCAGGTGGTCGTGGTTTTCATACGCAGTATTCTGATCAGCAGTCCTACAGTGCACCACCAACTCCTATTAGTGCACAGCCGCTCCAAAGTTTTCGTGGTAGCCATTCAGGTCGTCAGGTTCAGTGGTCTCAGCAGCCTAAGACTTGTTATACTTATGGTAATATGGGTCACATCGCTAGATTTTGTCCTCGAGCATCGGGCAACTCACAGCATTCGGGTTCCCGTGCCATGGTTCTGGCACCGAGTGTTACACAGCCCGCCCATCAAGCCAGAGGTGGGGGTAGAGGTGCTAGAGGTGGAGGTAGAGGTGCTAGAGGTAGAGCTCGGGCCGCTAGAGGCAGAGGCCTACCAGCAGCAGGCTGTCCCAGAGATGTAGTACAGGGCGGTAGGGCCCAGCCCCAATTTTATGCTCTTCCAGCCAGGTCAGAGGCTGAGGCTTCCGATATAGTTATCATCGGTACGGTTTTGGTTTTTAGTAGGGGTGTTTCAGTGCTATTTGATCCAGGGTCTACCTACTCCTATTTGTCATCTTATTTTGCGTCGTATCTGGTCATGCCCAGTGATTCTTTGAGTGCTCCTATTTATGTGTCCACTCCGGTGGGTTCGTGTTCATCATTTTTGTGTGGTCATGATTGGGGGTCTTGAGACCCAAGTAGACTTATTACTACTAGACATGGTTGATTTTGATATCATACTGGGGATGAACTGGTTGTCAGCTTACCACGCCATCTCGGATTGTCATGCCAAGACTGCGACCTTAGCCTTACCGGGTTTACCTCGTTTAGAGTGGAGATAGACTCCTGGTCATTCTACACATAGTGTTATCTCATATATGAAGGCTCGGCGAATGGTCGAGAAGGGGTGTTTATCCTGTTTGGCATACGTTCGTGATTCCAGTGCCGAGGTTCCTTCTATTGATTCTGTGCCTGTAGTCCGTGAGTTTCCTTAGGTATTTCCTTCAGACTTGCCGGGTATGCCACCCGACATGGATATTGATTTTTGCATTGACCTGGCTCCAGGAACTCAGCCCATTTCCATTCTGCCATATAGTATGGCCCCGCCTGAGTTTAAAGATTTGAAGGAGTAGTAGCAAGACTTGCTTGATAAGGGCTTAACTGGGCCTAGTGTCTTGCCATGGGGTGCGCCGGTGTTGTTTGTCAAGAAGAAGGATGGATCGATAAGAATGTGTATAGATTACCGGTAATTGAGCAAGGTCACAATCAGGAATAAGTACCCATTTTCGAGGATTGAGGATTTGTTCGACCAGCTTTAGGGTTCCCAAGTGTTTTCTAAGTTCGACTTGATTTCTAGCTACTATCAGTTGAAGATTAGGGCATCCGATGTCCCTAAGATAGCTTTCTGCACTCGGTACGAGCATTATGAGTTCTTGGTGATGTTATTCGGACTGATGAATGCCCCAGCAGCTTTCATGGATTTGATGAATCGAGTGTTCAGGACTTACTTGGATTCATTTGTGATAGTCTTTATTGATGACATTTTGATTTATTCCCGCAGTTTGGAGGAGCATGAGCAGCATTTGAGAGTGGTTCTTCAGGCTCTGAGAGATAGTCAGCTATATGCTAAGTTTTCGAAGTGTGAGTTCTGGTTGAGTTGAGTTACTTTCTTGGGTCATGCCGTTTCAGCAGAGGGTATTCAGGTAGATCAAAAGAAGATAGATACAGTCAACAACTGGCCTCGACCTACATCAGCCACAGAGATTCGGAGTTTCTTGGGTTTGGAAGGCTATTATTATCGGTTCATGGAGAGGTTTTCATCTATTGCAGCCCCGATGACCAGGTTTACCTAGAAGGGTGCCCAATTTAAATGGTCGTATGAGTGTGAGGTGAGCTTCTAGAAGCTCAAGATAGCTTTGACTACGGCACCCGTATTGGCTTTGTCCACAGGTTGAGGACCATATACAGTTTATTGTGATGCATCTCGTGTTGGGCTTGGTGTAGTGTTGATCCAGAATGGCAAGGTCAATGATTATGCTTCATGCTAGTTGAAGATTCATAAAAAGAACTATCCAGTCCATGATTTGGAGTTAGCAGCCATTGTTCATGCGCTGAAGATTTGGAGGCATTATCTGTATGGCGTGGCATGTGAGGTGTTCACAGACCACAAGAGTTTGCAGTATTTGTTCAAGCAGAAGGAGTTAAATTTGAATCAGAGAAGGTGGCTGGAGCTATTGAAAGACTATGATGTCACTATCTTATATCATCTGGGAAAGGCCAATGTGGTGGTTGATGCTTTGAGTAGGAAGTCAGCCAGTATGGGGAGTCTTGCATATATTTCAGTCGGTGAGGGACTATTTTCTTTGAATGTCCAGGCTTTGGACAATCATTTCGTGAGGTTGGATGTTTCTGAGACCAGCCGTATATTAGCTTGCACAGTTGCTTGCTCTTCTTTAATGGAGCGTATCCGAGATCGGTAGTATGATGATCCTCATTTATGTGTCCTCAGAGATATGGTGTAGCACGGAGATGCCAAGCCGGTCACACTAGGAGTTGATGGATTTTTGAGAATGTAGGGTTATATTTGTGTGCCTAATATGGATGGACTTCAGGTGTTTATTCTACAGGAGGCCTATAGTTCTCGGTACTCTATTCATCCGGGCACCGCCAAGATGTATCAGGATTTACGGCAACATTATTGGTGGAGGAGAATGAAGAAGGACATTGTTGTGTATGTGGCTCGGTGTTTGAATTGTCAGCAGGTTAAGTACGAGCATCAGAGGTCTGGCGGTGTGTTCCAGAAGATTGAGATCCCTGAGTGAAAGTGGGAGTGTATCACTATAGTCTTCATTTTTGGACTCCCATGGACTCAGAGGAAGTTCGATACAGTGTGGGTCATTGTTGATAGGCTGACCAAGTCAGCACATTTCATTCATGTGGCAGTCTCATATTCTTCCGAGAAGTTGGCTGAGATCTATATCCGGGAGATTGTTCGTCTTCATGGTGTGCCTGTGTCTATTATCTCGGACCGAGGTACGCAATTTACCTCATATTTGTAGGGAGCAGTTCAGCGAGAGTTTGGCACACGGGTCTATCATCTTGGACCAAGGTACGCAATCTACCTCATATTTCTAGGGAGCGGTTCAGCGAGAGTTGGGCACACGGGTTGAGTTGAGCACATCGTTTCATCCTCAAATGGACGGGCAGTCCGAGCGGACTATTTAGATTTTAGAGGATATGCTCCGAGCTTGTGTTATCGACTTTAGAGGCTCGTGGGATCAGTTCTTACCTTTAGCAAAGTTTGCTTACAACAATAGCTACCAGTCGAATATTCAGATGGATCCTTATGAGGATCTATATGGTAGGCGGTGTCGGTCATCGGGTGGTTGGTTTAATCTAGGAGAGGCTCGGTTATTGGGTACGGATCTAGTACATGATGCCTTGGACAAGGTCAGGATCATTCAGGATAGGCTTCGTACAGCTCAGTCCAGGCAAAAGAGTTATGCTGACCGTCAGGTTCATGATTTGGCATTCATGGTCGGTGAGCGGGTATTGCTTCGGGTGTCACCTATGAAAGGCGTGATGAGATTTGGAAAGAAGGGCAAGCTTAGCCCTAGGTTCATCGGCCCATTTGAGATTCTTGATCGAGTGGGAGAGGTGGCTTATAGACTTGTGTTGCCGCCGAGCTTGTCTATCGTACACCCAGAGTTTCATGTGTCCATGCTTTGGAAGTATCACAACGATCCATCCCATGTGTTAGACTTCAGCACTATCCAGTTGGACAAGGACGTATCCTATGAGGAGGAGCCGGTAGCTATTCAAGAATGGCATGTTCGTCAGTTGAGATCAAAAAGTTTTCCTTCTGTTCGTGTTCATTGGAGAGGTCAGCCTGTTGTGGCATCGACCTGGGAGTCCGAGTCCAATATGTGGAGCTATTATCCCCATCTTTTCCCCGACTCAGGTACTTCCTTCTTATTTTCGTTTGCGGACGAACGATTGTTTTAGAGGTGGAGGATGTGATGACCCAAAAAGTCATCACTTGTTTTAGAAACAAATCCAGTGTTCCAGGGCTTAAAACATCCTTATTACCTCACCTAAATTTGCGTGTGCAGTCCGGGCGCTTAACCGGAAAGCCATTATATGAAAATTAGTGAAAAATAATAAATTTTGCCTTAAAATGAATTTAAGTTGACTTCGGTCCACATTTTGAGTAAACGGACCAAGATCCGTGTTCCGATGATCTCGGGAGTTCCGTAAGAAAATATGGGACTTGAATTTTGAGGTCCCTAACCCGAGAAATGAATTTTTGAAGAAAATTATTTTCTGAAAAATACATGAGTTTTGAAAATGAAATATGTTTGAAAGATTGATGGTATCGGGCACGTATCTTGGTTCCGCAGCCCGGTACAGGTCTTATATGTGATTTAAGTTGAGTTTGTGAAATTTGGTAAGAAACAGATTTGAATTGACATGAATCGGACCTCATTTGAGAAAAAATTGGAAATTTGATGTTTTTGAGTGATTTTATGATTTTGGTGCTAAATACATAGTTGTTGATGTTATTATGGTGATTTGAATGCACGATCGAGTTCGTATGATATTTTTGGCTTAGTGTACATGTTTGGTTTAGAGCACCGATGGCTTGGATGAGTTTTGGATGGGCCACGGAGTAGAATCGGACTTGGGAAAATTGTAGGTTTCAGTTGTTCTATTGCAGGATGCGACATAGCCTTCGCATTGCCTACATCGTAAAAACGAGGAATATATTGCAAATGCGATCCTCCAGTTGTAGTGCAGTCGTCGCAAATGCGACAGTTTTTATCGCAAATACGAAAGGTCTATCGCAAATGCGAAGGAGACCTAAAAACTGGCTGTGCCGCAAATGCGACATTTTTCTTCGTAAATGCGATTACAGCAGAGTCTGGGTTTGCAATTGCGAACCCTGGTCACAATTGCGACATAAGAGACCTGTAAAATCCATATACAAAATTTTAACCATTTTCATATCTTCTCATAACATAAAAACTCTAGTACGTTTTGTCAAAGGAAACTTCTTCTCCAAATCAATTGAAAGTCATTTTTAACTAGTTTTCTTCAATCCTTAACATCTTTTAACATGATTTCAACTTAAAATCAATGATTTCTATGGGTGAAATTGGGTGTTTTGGGTAGAACCTAGGTTTTTCAAATTTTGGGGATTTAGACCTCGATTTTAGGTCCGATTTCAAAACAAATTATATATTTGAGTTTACAAGTGAATGGGTAGTCGGGTTTTTGTTCGAACCTCGAGTTTTGACCATGTGGATGTAACGACCCGGTCGGTCATTTTTTGAATTTACGCTCTGATCCTCTATTAACTCTTTTCCCCAAGTTTATTCCTGCTATTTTGATTTGCCAGGATGTTCGGTGTTGAGTTTTGGAGAATTTTGGGACACTCAGTCCCTAAATGAGAGATTAAGACTATAGTTGGAACAGTGTGAAGACGGCCTCAGAATGGAAATTTGATGGTTCTATTAACTTCGTTAGATGATCTCGGGGTTAGGAGCGTCTTCGAATTGTGTTTTGGAGGTCCCTAGCTAATTTAGGCTTGAAATGTCGAAGGTTGAATTTTGGAGGTTTCCGGTTCGATAGTGAGATTTTGATCCGAGGGTCAAAATGGAATTCAGAGATTTATAGTAGCTCCGTTATGTCATTTGGGATGTGCGTGCAAAGTTTCAGGTTATTCAGACAAGGTTTGGTAGATTTTTTGATCAAAAATGTGATTTTAATGTTTTTGAAATTCTTAAGATTATATCCAATGAAAAATAGGTGTTTTGATGCTGTTTTGAGCGTTCCGAAGGTTGGAACAAGTTTGAATGATGTTACGGGTTATGTTCGTAGTTTGGTTGAAGTCCTGGGGGCCTCGGGTGTGTTTCGGATGCTCAACGGGTCATTTTTAGAACTTGTTGAATTGCAGAAAATCTGTTAGCTGATATCCTTCTTCGTGTTCACGTCTTCTCCTCCGCGTTCGCGAAGATTAATCTTGGAGGAGGAAATTATTGTTCTTCGCGTTCGCGTATAGCTTTTCGTGTTCACGAAGGTTTGCCTTCCCCCTTCTTCGCGTTTGCACCCAACCACTCGCGTTCGCATAGTAGAATTTGGCGCCGAGGGGCTGTGGCTATTTTCTTCTTCGCGTTCGCGTCAAAGCCTCTGCGTTCACATAAGCCCCTATTTTTTACTCTCCACATTAGTGTCCATTATATTGCGCTTGTGATGGTCTTTTCTTGGCAGCTTCAGTTCCATTTTCGCGTTCGCGATTGTCCTTCCGCGTTCGCGATGTACAAATGACCTGGGCAGACACTTAAAAATCCCAATTCGAGGGTTTATGCCTATTTTCACATTTTCGAATTTGGGAGCTCGGGAGGGGCAATTTTTGAAGACTTTTGCACATGCGTAACTTGGGTAAGTGATCTCTACCCAACTTAGATCAATTTCTATGATTCCTAACTTGAATCTAGCCTTTAAATTTCGAATTTGGTGGAAAAATTTGATAAACTTTATAGGTTAAATTATTGGGTTTTGATTGGGTTTTTGACATCCGATTTGAGAGATTCTTATATTAATAGACTCGTGTGAGTGTGAGAATTCCGAAAATGTGAATTTTACCCGATTTCGAGATGTGGGCTTGAGGGGTATTTTGTTCATTTTACATAATTTCACGTATTAGCTTAGAATTTGATTGTAGAATCAGCTTCTTGAAGTATTATTTACATTATGAAATGGAATTGAATAGATTTGGGCCTTTTGGAGTCGGATACTCGTGACAAAATTGTGGTTTCCTGTTGATTTGAGCTTTATTCGAGGTAAGTGGCTTGCCTATCCTTGTGTGGGGGACCTTTCCCCTTAGGATTATTATCGTGGTAATTGAAATGCTCGTACGTGAGGTGATGAGCGCGTACTTAAGCTAATTGTTGAAAATCCGGTTTTTCTTTAAGTATTTCAATTGAGTTCCCTCTCCTGCTTCATTTTTTAACTTGCGTATTTAGCCTGTTGTTAGTTTAGAAAAGTATGTTTAGTAGACTTGATTGCCTATTTACTCAATTTGCCTTAATTGCAATACGTGAAGCTTGTTAGGCTGGACTTATCTGTTTACTTAGTACGAAATCTAGCTTTTGTGGAATATTCTTGTGCTGCTGCTCTGTGTTTTACTTTGGGACTACAGAACTGTATCCCGGGAGCTCTCCTGCATTTTTACTTTAGGACTATGTAACTCCCCGTGAAAACTTGTACTCAAAACACAAAAGCTCGTAGTGCCAAATTATGAATACGTATTAGGAAGCTCGCCGCGGTTCGGACCCTTTTGTACTGAACTATGCATTGAAAAATCAAGAATTAAAGTTTTCCAGAAAAGTGCAATTATGTGGTCTAGAATGCGGTCGCATACTAGGTATGCAAACCGCATATCTGCAACAAAGTGAGTCAGTGTGTTGGCCAAAGTTGAAGTAAACTATGCGGTCAATTATGCGATCGCATAATCAAAATGCGGACCGCATAGTCGTCGCATAATTTCCTTGGAATTTTGTGAAGGTCAGTTCTGTGGTGCACTTTGCGACCGCAGAACGTTAATGCAGACCGCATTTCTGCAACAAACTCAGTCAGTGTGTCCAGTTTTTGGGCAGCATTTTGCCGTCCATTATGCGGACCGCATGTCGACTATTTGCGATCACAGATCTGACTCGGGGCTCCAATTTTCTATGTTTGAAACACGAGCCGCTATTGTTATATCCGGTGTAATAGCTCATTTTGAGCATATTTTTAACATTTCTAGAGTGAGAGAGAGGGTTCTAAGAGAGGGAAGGTACTTCCCATCAAAGTACTCCATGAAACCTTGTTAGATCATTGAAGATAATCAAGTGAAGGACCTAAAATTTCATCCCAAGAGGTAAGACTTCATCACCTTAACTCTTGTTTTTACACATAGCTATAAGGGATCATTAGTGAGATAATTCATGGGGATAATGGGGATTACATCGCATGCATGTGTTCTTGAAGAATATGGGTAATTATAAATGAAGAGGCATGGAGGATGGGCTAGTGTAATCTTGCATAAAAGAACCATAAAACCTTAATGAATACTAGATGCTCGATAAAATGCTTAAGAGAGCTTAGATTATGATCTTTTCTTGATTATGAGTTAAGTCGTGATGCATTGCTTAAATAGATTGAAGTGCGAACACTCTGAAACATTATAGGATTAAGGAAAGCTCAGTTGAGGTATGTATGGCTAAAACCCCCTTTTATCAGAAATTGAGCTCTGTTGGCGTTTACGAAAGTGTGGTAATACTAGAATTGGTTGATGTATATATTGTTATATCACATTAATTAATTCGCAAATATATATTTATATGTACATAAAGGATGTGCCTCATTGTGAGTAATATTCTATTCTTAATATTTAGATAAGTGTGAAGAATACGAATCATGTGTTGAAATGCCTAGGCTATAAGCCAAGACAAAAACTGAGATTATTATGTTAACTATGTGAAAACTTACATTTGCTTGCAACTTGAATTACTTGTATGTGACTATGACCATAAAATTGCAAGATGGACATTGAAAGTGGAATGATGTGATAGTTGTGGCCCTAAGTGCCAATGAATTGATGTGATCTATGTGAATTAAAGATTCAAATGAGATGATTAATGAGAAAGGAACAACGCCTAGGTAAGGCGGCCTAGACAATCGGGCCATGATCGGACACCATGCGCACATATGGTGGTGATGTGCAAACATTGAATTCCAGAAAAGGGAAACGAAATGGTTATTGAGGTATATGTCTCAAATGAGGTGACCTAGCCGACCGGGTCGTGATCAGACTCCGCTCAAGGTAGCAGTGGTGTTGAGAACAGTGATGAGCATATGAAAGAAATACCCCAAACTAAGTTATGGAAATTATGTGGAAGATTATATGGTTCATTTATGTGATGATGTGGTGTCTGGTTAAAACCTTTGAATTACTCTTGTGATTTCCTTGTTCTTGCTTGATAGTTCTTTCTAGTAAAATGGTGTTTAGTTATAGATACTAGTACTATTCCATGGTACTAACGTCCCTTTTGCCGGGGGTGATACATTTTTAAAATAATGTAGGTGGCTCCGTTGCGGATAGTGCCGATCGTGCATAGCAGGTTACCTTCTTTTCAGAGTCTTGGTGATCCCCTTCCTCCTTCAAGGAGTTGTATTATATATCTTTTGTTGTTGTGGACTTCCATTTTTGAGGTATAGCCGGGGCCTTGTTGCCGGCATTATCGTACTTATCTTTTATATCTGTCATGACCCCAGTTCGCCCTCCGTGAACATGCCGTGATGGCATCTACTCCCTACAACTAGGTAAGCCTAACAATGCAGAAATAATATAACTTGCAGAACAATTAATTAAACTAAGCAAAAATAGAAGGAAACTGTATATAAGTTCTACTTGGCATATACAACTCAAACGCGGAAGTCAATAATATCACCCCAAAACCCAAAAACTCACGGGAAACATAGGCTAATAGAAATGTAATACACTGCTCTAAACTCCAGAAAAGTCTACATCAAGGTACAAAAGAAGTCTAAATGCTACAAGATAGAGTAAGAAGGAGACTCTTTGGTTTGTGGACGCTGTAGATGTACCTCGAAGTCTCCGTAGCTCTCCTTGCCTCAAGGATAGTGCGCCTGAGTGAGGGTACCTGGATCTGCACATGAAAAACATGCGCAGAAAGGGCATGAGTACACCACAGCGATACTCATTAAGTGCCAAGCCTAACCTCGGTTGGGTAGTGGCGAGGAACGTCAGGGCCCTACTAAGATAAAATATAATATTAAACCTTGTAACAACAAAAAAATAAATAGAAATAACTAATAAAATTATGAAGTATGACAAGTTATATGAAGCAACAATAACACGCAAAAAATAAGGTAAACACAGAGTGAAACAGCTCAATATCAGAACCAATAACGAGGAACTCCTGGGATACCGTCCCGTAGTCCATCATATGACAATATCCGAAGGAACTCCCGGGATACCGTCCCGTAGTCCATCATATGAGAATATCCGAAGGATCTCCCGGGATACCGTCCCGTAGTCCAACTATGAATGTGAAGGGGGATCTACCGGGAATCTAATCCATAGTCCCAAAGTAAAAGTGCAGGGGGATCTACGAATCTAACCCGTATTCCCAAAGTAAACAAACAAGGGGGAGCTACCGGAATCCCATATCCGTAGTCCCAATGTAAATACGCAACCACAACCAGAAGATATTAAGAAATGAAGTACAAAAATACAAGCAACAGGTAGTACTAGCTAACATGCTTCACGTAGTACAATCCAGGCAACTTAAGCAAATAGGCAATTTGAACCAACCAAACATGCTTTTCTAATCTAACACATGTAATAATTGCAAGTAGAATAAAGCAAATTTGAAAAATAACCTCAATCTCAATATGTTAAGTAAAAATCGGATTTTCAACAATTAGCTCAAGTACGTGCTCGTCACCTCACGCACAAGGAATTTCAATTACCAAATATCATATCCTAAGGGTAAAGGTCCCCATACAAGGTTAGACAAGCCACTTACCTCAACCGGCTCTAAAAATCAACTTGAAATCACTCTTTTGCCACGAGTAGCCAACTCTAAATGACCCAAATTTATTCATTTCAATTACATCTCGTAAATAACATCTCAAGCAACTAATTCTACTATTTAATTTACAGTTAAGATGCAAGTTTATGTAAAATGACCAAAATGCCCCCAGGACAATGTGGTCAAAACCCGAGGTTTGAACCAAAATTCGGATACCCATTCCCCCAATAACCTAAAAATATGATTTGTTTTTAAATTGGACCTCAAATTGAGGTCCAAATCCCCAATTTTTGAAAAAACTAGGTTCTACCCCAAACCCCCAATTTCACCCATGAAATTCATTGATTTTCAGTGGAAAACATGTTAAATGATGTAAATGATTGAAGGAATTAAGTAAAAATCGACTTACAAATGATTTGGAAGAAGTTTTGTCCTTGAAAAACCGCCTATGGGGTTTGGGTCTTGAAAGAATGGTGAAAAATGGTGGAAATTCGACTAAGTATAAAAATTGCTGGGTCTCTAATGTCGCAATTGCGAACTGGGGTTAGTAATTGCGAACACCGACCAAATGTGGAAATTGCAAAGCGGGGTTCGCATTTGCGAACCATTACCTTTTTGAAAGGCTTCGCATTTGCGAGCATAAAGATCGCATTTGCGATCAGCCTGATTTTGCATTTGCGAGCAGAGTGATCGCATTTGCGATCAGTGCCCAGAAATCCCTCATTCGCATTTGCGAGGAATTGGATCACATTTGCGATCATTTTCCAAGACCAAGGTTTGGAATTGCGATTCAGAGCTCGTTGCGAGATCGCAATTACGAGTCTCATCTTCGCAAATGCGAAGATCACAGAAGGAAAAATACCAGATTTTTTTACAAGTTCAAAAATCAATCCGACACCTATCCAAAACTCACCCGAGCCCTTGGGGCTCCAAACCAAATATGCGCACAACCTCAAAAACATCCTACGGACTTATCCATGCGATCGAATCGCCAAAATAACATCATATACATCGAATCAAGCCTCAAAACTAGTGATTTCTTCCAAATTTTTATAAAACATCAAATTCCCATTTTAAGTCCAAAACACGTCAAACGACGTCCGTTTTCAACCAAACTTTACAGAAAGTGCTTAAATCATATATAAGACTTGTACCGGGTGCCGGAACCAAAATACGGACCCGATACCATAGTCTTCTAATCAAATTTTATTTCCAATTTTTTTAGTTATTTGCGGAAAATAATTTCACACAAAAATTCATTTCTCGGACTTGGGACCTCAAAATTCGATTCCAGGTACACGCCCAAGTCCCATATTTTCCTACGGACCCTCTAGGACCGTCAAATCACTGGTCCGAGTCTGTTCACCCAAAAAGTTGACCGGAGTCAAATTTATTCAACTTAATATCAAAATTTAGTATTTTTCTCATAGAATTCATATCTAAGCCTTCCGGCTACGCGTTCGGACTACGCACGCAAATTGAGGCAACCCCAGATGAGGTTTTCAAGGCCTAGGAAGTACATAATGGTTAAGAAACAAGTGATGACCCCTTTGGGTCGTCACATCCTCCACCACTAAAACAGCCATTCGTCCTCGAATGGACAAATTGATTGTGTTTTCATAGGATATGCGACTAATAGTAAAGCATATCGATTTCTGGTTCATAAATAAAAAAATCCCGACATTCATAATAATATGGTTATAGAATTAGATAATGCTGAGTTCTTTGAAAATATATATCCGTATAAAAAGGAATGTGAATCAATTGGTGAAGAATCTAAACAACCTCGGAAAGAAATAAAAGAAAGTACACTTAACCAGGAGGATCCAAGACGTAGTAAACGTCAAAGAACGGCTGCTTCATTTGGACCAGATTTTGTGACTTTCTTATTGGAAAATGAGCCTCAAACATTTAAAGAAGTTATGTCTTCTTCAGAATCATTGTTATGGAAAGAGGCAGTCAATAGTTAAATAGAATCCATATTGAACAACATACATGGGAATTGGTTGATCTTCCTCCGAAAAATAAACCGTTAGGTTCTAAATGGATCTTTAAGAGGAAAATGAAAGATGATGGAACTATTGACAAATATAAGGCAAGACTTGTGGTCAAAGGGTATAGACAACGAGAAGGTCTTGACTATTTTGATACATACTCTCCCGTTACAAGAATTACGTCCATACGAACGTTACTGACATTAGCTGCAGTTTATGGTCTTGAAATTCATCAAATGAATGTTAAGACAACCTTCTTAAATGAAGAGTTAGAGGAAGAAATATACATGGAACAACCTGAAGGGTTTGTAGTTCTAGGTAAAGAAAAGAAGGTCTGTGGACTTGTTAAGTCCCTTTACGGATTAAAACAAGCACCCAAACAATGGCATGCTAAATTTGACCAAACAATATTGTCAAATGGATTTAAGATAAATGAATGTGATAAATGTGTGTACATTAAAAATGTTCCAAATCACATAGTCATTGTTTGCTTATATGTGGATGATATGCTCATAATGAGTAATGACATTGCCAACATAAATGCTACTAAGCGTATGCTAACTAGCAACTTTGATATGAAAGACTTGGGAGTTGCTGATTTAATTCTGGGAATTAAGATCCATAAGATTTCTCAAGGTCTGGCATTATCACAATCTCATTATATTAAGACAGTACTTGAAAAATTCAAGCACTTGGGTGTTGGCCCAAGTTCAAATGAAGTTTTGAAGATTGAAAAAATGAACTCCGTCATGAACCAGGTCCATCATGTGAGACACAATGTTGATATACTTACACATGTGACATACGTGTGAAGAAGATAAGTCTTAAGGATCAGCAACAATATCTTCTGAGTTGATCGAAAAGGTTGCATAGGATAAGGAGTTGAAGTCTCCTTATGTGAAGAGAACTATATCCGGATCAAGGATAAGGATTGGAGTTTGAATTGTTCTAGGACTCGAATTTGATGAAGGATCAGCAATTCGAGTTTTAATCAAACTTTGATTACTAACTCTATAAATAATAATAAGTGTTCTCTTTTACTGTAGATTGCACATACACAGAAGTTAAACTAAATTGAGAACAAAAGAGCTAGGTGATTTTGCAAGCAATTTGTGTGTGATTCAAGTGTGCAAATTTGAAGCTACATGAACCAGCGTTAAGAACCAATTCCATTGTGTCTTTCTTTATTTCTAGTTCAATTGTAGTAGGTGTTTTCATATTGTACCTTTCAACTTTCGTAGAAGCAATTGTATTAGGTACTTTGAGTATTCAAGTTAGAGTTAACTTGAAGGTGTCGCAACAGTTGAGGCTGTGTGCTACACTGGGATTAGAGTTTAATCCTTAGGTGTACAAGAGTTTGTAAATGCTTTTTTGGCTCAGTGATTTTAGTGGAAGTTTGGAAAAATCCTACTGAGTAGTAGGTCGTGGTTTTTTCACCTTTTGAGCCAGGTGTTTTCCACGTAAAAAATCTCTGTGTTCTTTATTTTATGCACTCTTAATTCCGCAAACAGTCATAGTAAGTACATCTAAAAGAACTAGGTTCTTCTACTGCGAAAATTAGGTACCACACAAATCAACCCCCCTTTTGTGTGGTGTTGACATTTAGAACATCAATTGGTATCAGAGCAGGTTATCCTTGAAGAGGCTAACACCTTAGGAGAAGATCAACAATGAGTGCACCACCTGGGAACTGGGAAGGGCAATCCACTGCCAGGCCTCCACTTTTCAATGGCCAGTACTATTCTTGGTGGAAGAACAGAATGAGAGATCACATTATAGGGGAAGATTATGAACTTTGGGACATAGTCACTGATGGTCCCCTAGCAACCACTAAGAATAATGATGAAGGAATTGATGTGCCAAAAATAAGGGCTGATTGTACTGCTGAGGACCTGAGAAAGTGGGAGAAAAATGCTAAGGCGAAGAAGTGGCTTGTATGTGGTCTAGGACCAGACGAGTACAGTAGGATCCAAAGCTGTACAACTGCTAAGGAAATA
>MU751927.1:0-47777 GCA_026770625.1 Nicotiana glauca | reverse complement strand
AAATCCAACACAGCAAAATATGATCATATAAATCATTTCGGAATAGAATTCATTTAAAAATATAGCTAAAACAACTATTCCAACTACCATATGATACCAATATGACATATAATTATACCAGTAGGGTATATAGTTCTACTAATCAATTTCAGGCAACTATATATGACTATACTACTATTACATAATACACATGCATAAGGNAAAAAATATTCGAACTAACATATATACTAGTTTAGTGTATGAATATACCAACATAGTATACAACTGTACGTAAAGAATTTTAAAAAGATTTTTTTTAATTTAATTATTAAACTTAAATAATATTAGCTGTCACATAATCTAATTAACTCAATTTTGCGCGTCATCGATTATACTAAAATTTAGATATGTTATAATAATATACTATATATCATTTTGAAATGGAGAATAAATTAATTAAAAATATTCAATGGATAAGCACATCCTATTATGAAATGAGAAAGATAGAAGAAAAACTTTTATTCATATTTGAAAAGACAATAAAAGAGAAAATAGATTGGGGCAATTAATGGGGAAAAAGAAAATAGATTGGGGCAATTAATGGGGAAAGAGAAAATAAATTGGGGTAATCACGTGATCCGGGATTAGAAAGAAAGGATTTTGAAAATAGGTAATTGGGTAAATACTTTAAATTGCATACGTACACTGGTAATACAAATTGGAATGTGCATTAACGGGTAATTTAAATTGCCTGAATAGGCATTTAGGGTAATTTTCCCAAAATAATTTGGGTCGGCAATGCTGGATAAGAAGTCCATGAAAATGACTAGTTTAGGTAAGATTTCTCAAAAGTAATTTGTATTAAGTATCATAGTTTTGCTATTTAAATTTTAAGTAAAAGTACTTAATCTATGCGATGCACCTTTCGGTTGTTTGTTGGTTCCTTCACACCCGCTTCCATTAACTATAAGCTACGTAACAAATGCACTTTTGGACTTATCGAGTTTAATTTCATTATTTTCACCTCTGTTAGATATATGTTTTACAAAAACGGTCATATATATTTCTCTACTAGCTAAAATAAGCTAGATCTGTCCTTCATTATACTATTTGATCAAAATTGTCCCTACCGTTCAACTCTTTTGTTCAAAATACCCCTCTTCCGTTAAATTCCAATTTTAAATTATAAAAAATCATTGTCAGAGTCCTATTGGCTAATCTAAACCCACTCTTCCTTTTTATTTGACCCAGTTGACCCGGTCAAATAATCCGAACTCCCGAAAAAAAACCATAAAAAAGTGCACCCTCTCTCCAACCTCACCTTTTCCTTCTTTCTTCATCAACTCATTTCCCCATTATTGTATTTGGAGGAAGAAGGATATGTTTTAATGTTGAGATGAAGAAGGATATCTTTTATTGTTATTACATTTCAAAGAGAATATTAAGAAGATTTTTCATCAATTCAAACAAATTAAAACTTCAGAAGATTTGGTTTAAATGGTGGAAAATGCTGCAGAATATGCAAGTGCTGATAAGAATGGGGAAATTCGCTGGTATAACCGAATTAGCTATCCAAGCAAATGCAGCCAACTATGTGCTAATTTTAAAGTGCCAGTTTGCTTCAACACAATTAATAATTGACACTCCGGGAACTATACAAAAGTGGGTCACTACAAGAAAAATGGACATCAGTGCATGAAGATTCTTGTCTTTGATGAAGCGGACCACACGTTTGCAGAGACAATTGATTCTCTATCAACACTTACTATAGTTCCTTGATTTTTTCGATAGTTATACATGTATTTCTTTTTTTTTTCTTTTTAAAATTAATTTTCTTTCTGTGTTAGTTGGTGTAAACTATTTAGATTTATTGTTTAATTTCATAGATGAATGGGAGCACTGAGCTTAATGAGCTAATTATCTGAATGTTAAATTTTCAATCTTCATTTTTTGAGGAATTTGCCATGTAGTATTTAGAGGAATGAGTTGTTGGAAAGAGGAAAGAGTGAGGTTGGGAAGATGACAGGTGAGAGATTTAGGCGGGTCGACTGGGTCAAATAAAAAGGAGGAGTGGGTTTAGTTTAGCCAATAGGACTCTGACACGTAATTTTTTATAATTTAAAATTGAAATTTGACTGCAGAAGGGTATTTTGAACAAGAGACTTGAACGGTAGGGGCAATTTTGATCAAATAGTATAATGGAGGACGTATCTAGCTTATTTTAGCTAGTAGAGGGATATATATGACCTTTTTCCGCATATATTTTTATATAATCCAAAATTGGATAATAATTGAATTTGTACACATTTTAAAGGATACGTGATTTAATTTAACACGAATAATTAAAAATAATAAATAAATAAATTAAAGAATAAATAAACAATCAAACCACACGCAATGTTAAGGGCATGGCTGATCTTGGATTGAATAATGAGCTCGTCCTCGATCGTGCCCTCGATTTAGGCACAATCATGAATAAAGAACAAAACTAGTGAACAAACTATGAACAGTAGCATAGAGAACAAAAATAAACTTTTATTGTCTTGGAATACGTGTTTCCATGTGTCACGCTCCGAACCTGGGTTTGGACGTAATACGACACTTGGTGCCTGACCTCATGTGACCGAGCAAACTAACTGGCTGGTTGAATCAACATGTGATATCAAAACATACTGAATGCGGAAGATAAACTAAACATGCTGATATACTGATAGTCTGAATGATATAAATCAAAGTACGGAAATACTAATATAATTTCTGAAACGTATTTGCAGCAAATATAGCTTAACATGACAAACTTGAGACCCTGTCTAACTATTACTCTAGTCTGTGAAGCCTCTATTGAAGTACTGAAAACACTAACTATCTGTAAATACTGAAAGGCTGTAAAGTAATGATAATGCCCCGAAAGAACTGAGGATCATCAAATAGCTGGTACGAGAATCCTAGCGCTCTGAATCGTTGACCTGTAAATCATTACTTGCATTGTAAGATATAGGCCCCAGGCAAAAGGGGCGTCAGTACATTTTAATTGCACTGGTATGTAAAGAAACTGAAAGAAAGAATTATAAATGCTGAAACTGTAACTAAGCTGATAACTGAAATGATAACTATTGAAAATGAAACTGAAGTGATAATTGATAACTGAACAGAACAAAGGAAGTAAGGATATGAATACTCCCTCTTCTGAATGATGAACAACCTATTTATTTGAATATTAAACTGCGACCTCAGGCCCAATATATATATATATATATATATATATATATATGCACAACTGTGGCCTTGGGCCCAAGTATGCGTATACATAACTGCGGCCTCAGTCCCAAAGATGCATAAAACATAAACTGCAGCCTTAGGCCCAAAGATGCATAAAGCATTAATTGCGGCCTCGGGGCTATATATAGGTATTCGACATTCAGGGATTTAAAATTAGGAATTGAGAATCATACTGCAATACATAATAGTGAAATATTGAATCATGCTGAGTTACATGATACTGGAATACTGAATCATACCGATTTACATAACATTGGAATACTAAATAGGACTAGAATGAGACATGTATTCTTGAACTAATTATTAATACTGAAACTTCAACTGTTTATGACATGCTGAGTAAGCTATACTAAGACTTAGGGATATCAAACTCAAGTCTATATTGAATACGAACTAAGCTCACAATGTTCAAAATAAAAGTCATGAACGAGTTATGAAGCTAGAGAATAGAAGTTCTACAACTATTCAATGAACTAGGCTTAACTATATTTCTGAGGCAATTCATACGTCGTAAAATAAACATAGTGTAGGGAGAATCATTAACATTCCCAAACATAGAGAGTTAGCCTCACATAACTTAACTTCCTGCTCTTGAGCGTAATACAACATTCGTCAATCCTTTCAACTTTAATCTATATCAATACAAGTCAAAGGGATTCCATATTAGCAATAATTCTCATATTTTAGTCACTTAAGCATTTTCTCAAATACTTTGCGACATAAAGCTTTATAGTTCATGGGGTCTCTACACCCAATAACCCATTCTCTTGCTCCTAGATAAATTCTAAAGTCTCAAATGGTTATAATCAACATTATTCTTTATCACCCATAAGGTAAACAACACCCTTAATTCATAATCAACAATCAACACCCCGAACCTATAACTGTTCATGCTTTTCTATCAAACCCATCAACTCATATCTCATAAATTAGATTCTATAATCATTAATCCAATAATATAATCAATTAGAGGCTCAAGACATTACCTTTTTGAAGTTCAAACCCTTTGAATTCGAGTTCTAGGCTTCCTTGTCTCAACAATGATGTCCCAATCGAATATTTAATGCTATGGAGGGTTTACCCATGTTAATAAGATATTAGGTAATTGAAATTAACTTAGAATCATCATTAGAACTTACCTTGGGTGGTGGAAGGACCCTTAAGGCGTTACATTTTTGAGAGTTTCCTTTCTAGAGCAAGTTTTTATGTTTTGGGGTTGTAGAGGATAAAATATGGCTTTAAAACAACCCTCCACGAGCTCGCCCGTGCACATGAAGACCTGACAGTGCTACTGGCCGCGCAAAACGGCAGTAACACTGCCTCAAACGAAGCAGGGCCACGCTAGGGGCGCGCTATAGGGCACGCATATCGCATACTATTCTTTAAAATGCGCATAACATTTTGAAATAAGATCCGTTCGAGCTCCATAATATATCGGTGGAAAGATATTTCAAAGGAATAAAAATTTCATGCTTTAAGTTTTCCGAAATTACTTACACAATTTCACTGAACCCTGCTAGAAGACAGACCTTCTGCAAACTTAGTCGATTTCATCAAATCTTGTGCACCTCAGTTTCCATCGTAATTTTAAAACAACTATTTTACACATAATCATCTCGATGGGACTTCACATGTCCAAAATATAATCTTACTACTTCTTTAACTTATTCATACCTAAGCCGAATTTATGGTGTGTTACACCATGCATCAGATACAAGAAAACCTTCATTGTATATAGTAGGAGAGTTTCAGCCCTAGTATAAGTCTTAAAAGGGTAAAAATCTTATTTTCCCGATAATTATTGATCCATAATTAGCATCGAGTGGAATTTGCACCATGATATCCGGTTGAGGGCGGGTATCATAGCCCTCTATCCGTCATGCATAACTGTTCACTGTATCTCCCGAGGTCTAGAACCCACACTCGGTTTAGGTGCATTGATTTACCACGTTCAATGCCGGATATGCCGTTCACTCTTCCGGGGTCTCAATATGAAAGACCTTTGGCCTCGACTGCGACCTCCCGATTCTGTGCTCCCCCTCCATTCTCTCATCGGGGAATCCGTGTAGACTTTGCCCCCGATTTTATTGTACACAGATAGTGCTCTCTTTTTTTGGAGTAGATTTATCAAAACGATAGGAATCGATAAGTGACCCCTGGTTCCTTCCTTCGTACGTTATGACCGAGTTGTTGGGTCAACAAAAGTGTCCCATCAGTCACGTCATTCTGAATTTGAGCATGTGTTTTAGAATTTGAATTTGGGTTTTGAGGCCTTGAAAACCTAATTTTCTTTCTCCTCGATTTGTGTGAGCAGTCCGGGCACATTTCCAGAAAGCCGTTATGTGAAATTTATGAAAAATATTGAATTTTGCCTTTAAAATTAATTAAAGTTGACTTCGGTCAATATTTTTGGTAAACAGACCTGGACCCGTAATTTGAGGGTCCCGAAGGGTCCATAGTAAAATATGGGACTTAGTTGTATGCCCGAAATTAAATTTCGAGGTCCCTCACCCGAGAAATGAATTTTTGAAGAAAATTATTTGCTGGAAAGTATAAGGACTTTTAGAAATGGAATAGTGTGTGACCTCATTGGTATTGAGCCGGTATTTTTGTTCCGAACCCCGATATAGGTTTAATATAATATTTAAATTGTGTCTGTGAAATTTGGTGAAAAATGGAACTAATTTGATGTTATTTGGACTTCCGGTTGCGAAAATAGAAATTTCAAGTGTTCTTAAGAAAATCATGAGTTTTGGTGTTATATTCGTTGTTTAAGATGTTATTTTGTCCATTTGTCACATGAGCATGTCCGTTTTAGACTTGTATGCATGTTTGGTTTAGATCCCCGAGGGCTCGGGTGAGTTTTGGATAGGACAAAGATTGAGTTTGGACTTAGGAAATCTGCTGTTGCATATGGTATTTTTTGCAGGCCTTTGATCTCGTTGCGAACTGGCTTTGCATTTGCGATCTTCACAGGCTTGGAAATTGTGAGGGTTTTATCGCAATTATGAAGAAGCCCTGGACCAGCATAGTTCGCATTTGCGAACATACCTTCGCATTTGCGAACATACCTTCGCATTTACGAAGTCATCAGGGAGGGGCAACCTTTGCAATTGCAACCAAAGGTTCGCAGTTGCAACAGTAGCATGCATGCAGAAGGTTCGCATTTGCGATACCTGTATTGCATTTGTGAGCTTTACAATTACAAATCTGTGGTCGCAAATGCGACATTTGCAACTGATCAAATTGTAATTTAGACGAGATTTCAACTCATTCTCTCAAATTTTTAACCCTAATCTCCCATAGGCGATTTTCCAAAGAAGAGTTCTTCCTCAATTCATAGGTAAACGATTTCTTACTCAATTTCTTCAATCTATTTCATCTTTTTACAAGATTGCATCACAAAATCTAGGGGTTTACATGGGAAATTGGGTGTTTTTGGGTAGAATTAGGGATTTTAAAATTTGGGAATTTAAACCTCGAATTGAGGTCAGATTTCAAAACCAATTGCCTATTTGGGTTCATAGGTGAATAGGTAATCGGGTTTTGATCAAAACTTCGAGTTTTGACAAAGCGGGCCCGCGGTCGGTTTTTGACTTTTTTGGGAAATTTTTTGGTAAATCTATACATGCATTAGAATTGATTTATTTAGTGTTAATTAATGTTAATTAGTTAATTATGCATAGATTCGGGCGGTTTGGAAGTGGAAACCAAAGGAAAGGCGGGACTTGTGGCTTGAATTTGGCCATGGAATCGAGGTAATTGTTTGGTTTAATCTTAGCTTGAGGGAATAGCTGTTGTTGTCTTATTTTCTACGCGTTAGTATTGAGTTTGACGTATAAGTGTGGTGATGAGTATCTATACGTTAATGGTTAGCATGCAAGTGAGTCTTATACTGTGATCGTTGTGTCTCTTATCACGTATTGTTCATGCTTAAATTGATGAATCTCTATGTTGAACAAGTATTATGATATTTTCTTGGTATTTGATCATTGTTGGGTATTGACTCAAGTTGTGACTTATTTTGTAAAGTTGATTGCTGAAATGAGATTGATTATTGTTGATTCCCTTTACGGGATGTTATTGTTTCTTCTGTTTGGGCGAGGAAGAGTGTAAAATACGAAGGATGATATCGCGCACAATATTATGAGCGAGTGTTAATGCACGAAGGGTGATATTGTACCACATTTTGTGAGTGTTAATGAAAGAAGGGTGATGCCGTGCTATAATTTGAGAGTTAATACACGAAGGGTGATGCCGCGCCATGATTATGAGAGTTAATGCATGAAGGGTGATGCCGTGCCGAATGCACAGGTTTATCTAGTAGTTTGGTCTAGCCTCATCACTACTTCGCCGAGGATAGGCTATACACTTACCAGCACATGGGGTCGGTTGTTCTGATGCTACACTCTGCGCATCTTTTTGTGCAGATCACAGCACCGGAGCAGCAGATTTTGGACAGCAGTAGAGGATTCGGGAGTTGACTTCAGTCCAGAGACCTCGAGGTAGCCTTGCTGACGTCCGAAGGCCCGGAGTCTCTCTATCTCTATTTTTGTTTGTTATCTTTGTACCGAAACAAACAGTTTTATGCTTCATTCGAACTTTGTATTTAGTATTCTCTAGACGTTCGTGAGTATTGTGACACCAGTCTTGGGCAGAGAATTTTGTAATTGAATTTCCGTATTTCTTTCAGTTAATTATATTTGAGACTTCCGCTTTTATATTAAATGTCTCATTGCCTTAATATTGTCGATGTTTGCCTAAAAAATTAATAATTAATTGGCTTTCCTAGCTCCTAATAGTAGGCGCCATCACGACTCCCAAGGGTGGGAAATCTGAGTCATGACACTACTAGTGATGACTAACCGACGAGCGTAAAACACAACACTAAATTATTGTTCTCTAGTCAAAGATAGTTTAGTTTAATTATCATCTCTACAAGGATTAAATTTAAACAATAATCGAAATTTTCAGTTGATTACTATCCAGAAAATTAGCACTTCATGTGATGACTTTTACTATGATTGACTACTAAAAATTAAGTACTTAACAATTGATCACAAAAGACAGTATCTGAGCAACGAAGAAATATCAATGAGAGAAATAAGGGTATATGACTAGATAGGTGCAAGATAACTGACCCGGAATTCAATTCTTGTGTTAATTCACTTTATAATACGGTTAATTCTCATGAATTCAATAGATAATTAGATTGCACTTGAGGTTAATGTTCCTCTTTAGATTAAACGTTAATTTCAGTCATTAATCCAATTAAAGCCTGGTAAATAATTGCAATAATAAAATGATGGTTATGATCTAAAGCTAAACTTCTTACGAATATTTTCCTATTTTCTAGTTTGATTAACAATTCAAAAGGCTCTTTCGATTACCTTTTTGAATCACGAAATTAAACTAGAGCATAAGATGCGTAGAAATTCAATATCAAACTCCTCTTTTGATTAAGCAAAATAATAAATAACTCTCCAATAAAAATTAAAGCTCCATAAATTATTCTACATTTATAAAGAATAGAATCCCTAATCAAGTTATCGAAACAGTGTATCTGTCAACACACTAATACAGATTACTACATAGCAATGGAATAAGACATTTCAATAAGGTTACGAAACAAAGAAGATATCAATTCTAATAATTCGATACAAACTCCCGTATTGCACCGATTGCAGGTCGAAATATTTATTAATTCTAGAGTCATCTTGCCTTTGTTGGTTTTCCAATATTCTATCGGTCAAAAGTCCCTCAAAAATGTGTTTTTAGTGTATTTATACCAAGTAGGGATAAACCCGAACGAAACTGCCCTCTTCGAGCCGAAGTGGGAAACCTTTCAAAGTTATCACTCTTCATGCGTCGCCTGGTGCATCACCCGCTGCGTCGCCTTAGTGCCTTTTTTACTCAATTTCAAACTCTCTAAACTCTGTATGTCTGACAGACATCCCCTAGTGAGTCACATGATATGTCACCCCTTGCGTCGCAGCAGTGTTTTTTTTTGTCAGGCCAAAGAACCCAGTCTCTGAACTTGTCAAACTTTTGACGCATATTTGCACTAATGCGTTGCACTATGCTATGCTTTGTGCGTCACATTAGTGCATTTATTCTGGACCTCGCACTTTCTTCACACTTTCGTATACAACGCCTATCCACGAGACCCAGATGTGATCCTGATTTAATTCTTTAGCATTTACTCGGACTTCAAATTTCTAATTATTTGATTCAGCTCTAAGTTATCCTTTTAACTCGGAATCATTTCTGTAAGGCATAAAACACATAATAAGTGCAATTCACCATTGTTTAAGCTCAAACTCACATAAAATGCAGTAATTTAGAGTGTAAAATACGACTAAAACACAGGTTTCTAGCCTACCATCAACACCCCACACTTAGACCATTGCTCGTCCTCGAGTAATCTAACTGCCCTTCACATAGGGACGGCCTTTTCATCAAACAACATCCCTAACACATCATGCCTAGAATATTTAAAATAGACTAATTAAGTACCATGTCATAACATCCTAATCTCAAGATTCGACTCAAAAGCACCATGCATTTTCCATAACCTGTTCACTTACTTTAACACAGAGACCAAAGACTTTACCTTTCCCTCACAAATTATGTGCCATTACACCAAAGATAGAGATTAGTTCCACATAAACTAAAATTCAAGAACAACTAGGAACTCAAGATAGAAAGAATTAACTCATTCTCAGAAACAAAATTCATGTGCCACAGAGAATGTACCACAAGCTTGTCCGTAGTGTAATACTCTACTAATTTAGCTCATTCTGTAAAGGATCAAGTAGGACTTTAATTGGTTGTAACGTAGGCTGCGGGATGGTAAGATACATGCGGATATAGTGGCTACACCTCTCTGAGCACTTTAATACTTACAATTTCATAGTTTAAACCCCACACTTGTGTTGGACCAAACCCCAAACTTCACATCACATTACCACCAAGCTCCCACTTTCTTTAAGCACAAACAAAGAAATATTTATCACTAGTAAGAAATAATTTTCTTTATAATATACACAAACATCAAACATTTTTTTTCTTTTTTTTCTAGATTCTAATTCTCTTTTCTTTTTTCTCAATTCCCTACAAGTGGCTCTCACAAGAATTCTTTTTTTCAAACATTGCACCTTTCCCCTTTTCTATAAATCCTCTTAAAACCCAACCATACCTCTACGTAGCTTTTAACAAACTCATACCAAAAAATGATCAATTCAAACAAATGTGTTAGGCTTGTAGTGTGGTTGCCAAAGAAATATGATTACAGGATCAATGGGGATAACTAAGATACATCACAATTAGGAGGGTCACAGACATATAATTGGCTCAACAAAGAAATGCCTATATCACTTCCTAAACTGAACAAGACTACTATTTCGCTTTGCAAACACACGGGGCAAGTTCTAGACATCACTAAAATGCAGAGAATATCAATAAAAACCTCACTCACATATTGGCACATAACTAACTTAGGATTAGATCTTTTTCGACTCTCTAGTCAAAGTAGTCAAGCACAATCGAGATCAACAACTTAATGCACTTATCTACGAGTCAAGAATTGAGCCTAGACATCACAACTAAGACACTCACCACTCTCAAGACATATGCAGTCAAGGGAAATTGCTTCAAATTAGCATTGTGACTCAAAATTCTTTATTCATAAAAAAACTAACTACAACCGGTTCAATTAACTTGGAAAAGAACCGCAACACAAATAAAACCCAAGGGAGAATTACTATACTACCTAAGAAAATAAAAATAAAATAACATAAAAGACATATTTTTGGATTTTCAAATTATTTATATATATATATATCATTATTTTTCATTCGACTTCAAATCCCTCAAGAAGCGAGCCGACGAAATCTATCATTGGGCAAAGTCGAACTATTACTACATGAGTTACTAGCTATAACAGGCCAAATAAAATTCAGAGTTACGATTACATGCCACATTGTCTAATAAGAAAGAAACTAAGAAAACAATTACAAGCAAATAGGAAAACCCCACCTAACACTTAAGAGATAGAATTGTCCCTAATGCTATGCAATAAAAAAGGGCGGTAACGGACTCCCTAAGGCTTGGGCCTAGTCATCGGCACCATCAGTAGTGTCAGGAATAGAAGTCTCATCATTTTCCTCCGCAACAGAGTTGACATCTTCATCAGGACAAAGTGCAGGACAACTATCCAATCCTAGAAAATGCCTGGAAAGGAACCCCAAATGGTATTGCTGCACCAAAGCCTCAATATCAACCTCCCCATGGTCATCCCGCAGTTGCATGTCAGCAAACATAAACTGCATCATATCCTCCATCCTGTCATGGCTCTGGTCCGAGGTCATTGTTACCCTAAAAGTACCTGAATCCTACACAATAGTGATATAATAGAGCTTGGTGACTAGGGGAAGCTGTTGATCAAACTGATCACCAGGCACACCGTGGCATAGTAGTAATTTAGTCAACGTGATCAAATAGAAAAACTTCAGCAATCCAACCATACTCACCTTAGCCATGTTAGCAATAATAATCTTGACCATATTCACCGGGATCCGAGTCGTCATAGCATATATCAAACACACTTGGAGCCAAAAACAGTGAATTCATTGCTGCTTGGTAAAATCTTCTTATTGATTAACCTTAATAATACTTTGGCTGGTATATGCAAATTGGCTCGAGTCATGGTGGAATGTCGGTCATCCTTATCCCTATTCCAAGCAGCCAAAGAATTAGGTCTGCCGGGAAGTTCGTAGATGGCTTGGTAAGCAGGCCTCTTCATAAATGCCACAAACTGAGCATGTGACCCATTCCTGAAACCCAACTCATTATTAATTATCTCAATAGAATACTTGACTCTCTTCCTATGAATTTGGACAGTGTACTACTCATCATACTGGAATCCGGGTACTCAATTGGCGTAGAACTCTTTCATTATACCAAAATTAACTCCTCTGATGGAATCATACAGGCCATCCAATTTCATTGCGGTGATGTTGGAATATAGCTCTGGATACTTCTTATGAAACTTCCGCCAATCAATCCCAACATCAGCAGTAGGCTCCCAGATAGGAAAAAATCATGAAACCACTCATGTGGTTGATAAGTGGGGATTTTGACTACTTATTAACGCCTTTTAGCTTCCGTTTTAGTCCATAAGTCTTTAATTATATTCCTGAAAACTGATCAAATATGCTTAATTGCAGGATTATTGGAAAATGAGCCACTAAGATGAAATTCAACTCAAGAAGGAGTGATCTGAACCCAAATACAAAATCAGGCACAAAAGCTCAAATGCGGACCGCAGATTTCCATTTGCGGCCATATAATGCAAAGGGAAATCCATTAGAATCCTAGTGCGAAGTGCGGACCGCACAATGATTGTGCGGCTCCAGAAGCTATGCAAGAGCTAAAGTTCAGAGAGTTTCATTCCAAGCTCAAAGGAAAATGCACACTGCACAATTATTGTGTGGCCACAAAAGTCTGCTACGGGGCCGCACTCAGAAATGTGCAATTTGCAGAAGAGCCCTGTGTTGCCGCATCAAGATTTGTGTGAACCATAGAACATGAGAGATGCGGCTACATTTTAGAATTATGCGGCCACATATTCCACTCCTGTCAAGATTGAAGCAAATTGCGGACCGCAAATACAATTGTGCGGCCGTAGAACCTCTGAAAGAGAATTTTTGTCCAAAAATTCCAGCTTTATATAAATAGAATAGTTTCACGATTAGGTCAAGTTTTGAATATTGAAAATTCCATAGCCATTTTTCCTTGATTCTTTAGGCAACTTTAGATTTACTTTGGTGATTTAACATTGGATTTTTATCTTTTAATCTTTCAATATGAGTGTTATCATCTTTTCTTCCTTATTTTCTTCTATACCCATTATGAGTAGCTAGATTTTTAACTAGGGTTGTGACCCAACCCTAGTGTGTAAACCTAATGTGTGTTTGATTTATGGCTTTTTTATGGTTGGGTGTTTATTATTTAGCCTTGTTCTTGATTTTAATTGTAGAATTAATGATTACAAACATTAGTCCATGCTTATTTGACTTGATCTCTATTCGAGAAAGAAAGACACAGTCTAGGAAAACTTAGCTAACAAGAATTTGGGATAAAATCAAGAGGTTGATAGTCCCAATTAAAGGATTGAACCTAGATATAGTAAAACCCGACTCAAGCATTTTATCAACTATTTTTTTTAATACCTATTTGGACTTGATAAAGCAAAATTGAGCAAAAATACTCTCTTACCGAGAGGTATTGAGTGACTACTTGAGTGTTGATAACTATAATACATCCCGGCCAACAAAACAAACTTTGAAGTTTTCAACCCGTTAGGCAAACAACTAGGTGAAGGTCATAGCCTTGGCCTTTTTATATCTTTGAAAAACATCCAAAAACAATATTCTCTATTTTTATACCTTTAGAATTGTAATCCTTAGCATAATTTTATAAGTAAAAATAAAACCATATTTGTGGAAGTGCAATCTAGATAATTCATGTGCTCAATCTAAATATATACTACTAATTTCCATCTTAGCTCCTTGTGGATTCGATCCCGACACCTTGTTGGGTATTATTATTGAATTCGACCATTTCATGACCTCAATTAGAGGTGTGACTAGGAAGAGATTAGTGGTTGGGGCAACACTGATAACACCCCATATGTGGGCTCTGGCATATCAACATCCGAGTATGGCACATCAGGGTCTGAGCCATCTATGAAGTCTACAGTTGTGTGTGCCACTCCTAGCAGAATGAGGGATACTGGAAGCACCTGCTTGAGCATCAATATTCATATGCTGAAACTTTATGAACTTTTAGAATTAAAGGCAAGAAAATGAAAATAGTGCACTCAAGTGATTTATGAATCTAACACTCATTCCATCCTTTTTGATTCTTCCTTAACTTCACTACATTACTGGAATGTTCAATTCATCTTTAACATTTTTCAATTTTCCTGATTTTGTTCAAAATTAGTTAAGTTATTTTTAAACCTAATGTCAAATTCATCATCATGTGAGCTGAAATTTGTGTTGGGTGACTTCATATTTTCTATTTGGGGATTGGGTATATTGTTTATCATGTTTAATTGGTATCACCATGTCCAATTCATGCTTAAATTAGAAACCCTAAGAATTTTCCCGATTTGATTTTGATATGTATGGTCCGTAGATGAGTAGGCTAGGGCATTTGGTGTTGAATGATTGTGTGGACCGCACTTGAAATTGTGCGGTCTGAAGATCGAGCAATTCTCTGTAGAGTTGTGATTTTTGAGATTTACTTATGCTGTTACACCAAAAATATGCAGACCACATAATCATCACTGCAGCCACACTCTCAAATTGTGTGGTCCGCAAAGACCAATTTGCGGCTATACCCAAAAAATATGCTGACTACACTTTCCCACCCTGCATACTATTTTGTCTGCAATTGTGTGATACTCTGAAGTTGAACTATTATTGATCCCTATTGCTAGGTATTGAAGACAATATTTATTTTGGGGACGAGGTGATACATCCAAGGGGAAATGTGAACCCCTTGAGGCCGAGGTAGGGGTTTCGTACTACTCTCCATGCAAAGAGTTATAGCCAAGAAGGTGATAATCGGGAGAGCTCTGAAGCCTGTTGAATCTATGTCCCTTCTAGGGAAGCATCGGAGGGCAAGTCCGTGCAAGAGCAGCCTGATGCTTAATCATATCCAAGGCAGCCTTAGGGGAGATTTCAGCTCTGAGATGAGCCTTCCTCCTCAACAAGCAATTCTGAGGGCTCGAAAGATGATAGTCAGGGTTTAGAGTTATCTTTTACATATGCCCCTGATGCACTAGTTACAGTTGATGATGATGATGATATTCTAGACTATATTCTAGGGGGGTGATACCAGTGTTGCCGGATGTGAGAGGTCAAAGAAGAAAGAAGTGTGGTATTCTAAATGCTTTCAACATATTCTTAGAGTGATGGCCTCATAGATCGCTCACACGTGAGCGTCAATTTGGATTAAAAGACTTGGATAGTTACAACCCAAATGTGTCAAGATAGTTTAGGGAGAGAAATATGTGGACATGGTTCACTCAAAGTGTGGTGGATGCCAAGGAGCACTTGGTCCAGGAATTCTATGCCAATGTGGCGCATATCAAGAAGGAACAAAGGTGACTAAAGTGAGGAAGTTAAAAGTTAGATTTAATCAAACCTCCCTGAACACATATTTGGTGCTCGAGGATGTGGAGACGGTGCAATATTCGGAGAAGTTTGCACTGGGTGATGCATCTCACCTATGGCTAACTGAGATTTTGGCAGCTCCAGGACCACCGCCACCATGGATCACAGTATGGGTTCTTATTCAGCGGATGACTCTAAACTTTGAAGCAAAAAGGGTGGCAAACCTTTGTGTGCAGTCGAATAGATCCAAGCCAAAACGAAAACAATCTCCCAATCCCTAGGGTAGTTCTAGTGGCTTCCATCATGGCCAGGTACCAAATCAATGTGGGTGCCATCATGTCGACCAACATGTATCTGGTTGGTAGGCAGGGTGATAGCTCCTACCCGTATCCAAACACTATCACTAAGTATCTTACGGATACGAGAATGGAGTCTAAGGGTTTTGATACAAACGTTTGAGAGATTCCTTTTACATGTTACTCTTTGAAGGACCTGAGGAACCCTAAGAACAAGGTTCAGTTGACTACTATCGTGGGCCAGTCTGATGAGCCTTTAGTGCTGGCTAGAGATTCAACTGACATTCCTACCATTGCAGCCGGGCCTTCTACCAGTACAACTACCGTACCTCCACCTCCATCTTTCGGGCCGTCCATAGCAGTTCCATCTGCTTCTACTTTGAGGATGGTGCCTATGCCTGCTCATCAATTTTCTACTCTGTGAGTCTCCCAGACACTGGCGAGTTTCAACAACTAGATGAAAGCTGCTATTGCAAAGATGTTTGACCTATCCAGCACTGTTACAGCCTAGACCTCTAACCCAACACCCCAAATTGCTCCGATAGTGGGAGACACTTTGAAGAATATTTTGGAGAACTAGAAGATCATCATGGACACCTCGGTTTTACATGGAGCAGTGATTGAGGAGCTTGGGAAACAAGTGAAGAAGGTGAGAAAATCCAAGGCTTTGAAGAAATAAGTTAACATGTTGAGACGAGAGGTGACCATGATAGTAGCCGCTGGAGGCCTTCTGTTTGACTTGCTGATGGAGATAACTCATGAAGTACCAGCAAATTCCTCTAATAACATCAGTACCAGTGGTACCAGTTGTCCAGTCTAAGGAGCCAGACCTTGCTGTCCACACTGCTGAGGCGGTGCGACAGATGTTCGCCAACCCAAATACTCCACGAGCAGAGGATGATGAGATCTAGTAAGAGGAGTCTGAGGGTGGTGACTCTGCTATAGATACAGAGGTCTCATAGGGAGTCCTATCTACTCTTTCCCTTCCTTTTTTTATTTTTATTTTTTTAGACATTTGGGACAGTGCTTATTCTTATTCGAGTAGGGGGAGTTTATTTTATTTGATAATATTTGACATTGGTTTGTAATAATTGATAACACTTTCTTTTTCTTTTTATTTATGTACATATTATTCTCTCTCTCATTTGATGTATATATTTTCTTTCTTCCTCTCTCATCTTGTATATTCATTTATGCTTTCAGTAGTTTACTTTATAGCTTCTTTATTTTGTTATCTTACTAGCCAATGATTAGTATAATAGCTTCTTATTTACTTTAATAGATTTTTTTAATTTAGTAGTTTCTTTTCATGTTTAAGGTATCAATAAGCCTTTGGTTTACTTAATGCCACGGTTCATTCCAAAAGCGGCTTTCATATGAATCGGGTGACTCTTCCCAATGATGGATAGAGTGACAACTTTCTTAAGGGATTGAATGCATTTTTGATATATAGTTAAGAATAATAGTAATAACGATTAAGTGGACCTAATTAAGTAAAACTAGAAGAGTCAAGCGTGCTTCACTGGGTAGCAACACGCTTAACTACGTATTTATGATTAAAAACAAGTTCTTGGAATGTGATGGTTTTACAGTACCTTAGCTTTATATATTGATGATCTAGCAAACTTACTGTCAACGAATCAGATAAGGGACCTGACGCACTTGGTACATAACTCAAATCAACGGTCTCCAGCTTATGTGAGTTGCAATGACTTCAGAAGATAAGGAATCAACATAGGGACCTGATCCCCTTGTGTTTCCCTAGCAGCAGTACGAAGCCAAGTGTCTATAGCTGGAAAGTGACTGCCTATACTATACACACAAATACTGTAACACAATACTGCAGTCACTCTATTTTGACCAACCAAGTGATTACATCATTCAAGTGATGTCATCTATGTTGTATTAATAAGAGCATTACAACAAAAACTCACTTGAACTCTTGATAATTCATTCAAGCACTCCAACCATTCATCTGTCAAGCATTCGCAAGTGCATCAAGAACAAGTATAATACCACTATAGACCAGTTCCTACAACAAGTATCTTGTATGTTCTTACCTTGAGTTGTAACTTTGTAATTGTTCTTCATTGTAATTCCTACTTTGCTTATCTAGAAGCTTGAATTAGGAACCCCTTGTAATCCATAAACTTTCAGTGTTTGTGTCATGACTAGAGTTAGTCATGAGTTGAAAGTCTTTGTAATAGGTGTATTGAAAAGTGGCATGTAATAGGTGTATTGCAAAGTGGCTTGTTAAGAGTTTAATTCCTAGATTGCATAGGTTGTAATCTAAAGTTTCTCATAGCGAATTTGAAATCCTATTAGTATAGGTCGTGGTTTTTTATCCCCTTGAGTAGGGTTTTTTCCAAGTAAAAGTTCCATGTTCCATTTACTTACTATTCATTAGCACTACCAATGGAAACCTGTAGAGGACCTCGTCTCTATATAGTTTGGTGGACTCATATATTCTATCAATTGGTATCAGAGCGGGCTCTTTCTATCGGGCTAACACCTAAAAAAGATCCTCATGGCCGCTCCACCAAATTTTGAAGAGGGTCAGCCTACCTACAGACCACCCAGGTTTAATGGGTAGTATTATGGGTGGTTGAAGACAAGAATGCATGACTTTATCATGGTAGAAGACTCCGAGTTATGGGATGATATTTGTGATGGTCCCTATGTCCCTACAAAGAAGGTCGGAGACCATGTGAGATAGTGCCTAAGACGAGGAGAGAATAAATGATGCAAATAGGAAAGCTGTAGAAAAAAACTTTAGTGCAAGAATATTTTGGTGTGTGGTATAGGACCTGATGATTACAACAAGATCTCATCCTGTCAATCCATCAAAGAGATATGGGAAACTTTGCAAACAGCACAGGGAACCTCTCAGTAAAGAAATCCAAGATTGACATGCTCACCACTAAGTATGAGCTCTTCAAGATGAAGGACGGTGAATCTATTCAAGACATGCATACAAGATTCACTTACATAATAAATGAGCTACACTCGCTTGGTAAAATCATTCCTAGGAACAAGCTCATGAGAAAAATTCTCAGTGTCTTGCCTAATTCATAGGAGAGTAAAGTAATTCCATTACTGAAGCAGAGAATTTGTAGGCATTAACAATAGATGAGCTAGTTGGAAATCTGAAAATCTATGAAATGAAGAAGAAGGATAATGAAAGAAGAGAACTAAAGAAGGAAAAGAACTTGGTACTCAAGGCTGAAAGTAATGACTCAAGTTAGGAGGACAGTGACATGGCTTACATAACCAGAATGTTTCAAAAAATAGTCAGAAGAAATGGAGGGATACCAAAGAGAGGCAATTCCAGCAAGCCAAAGAATTATTACCTCTGTCATAAATGTGGAAAGCCAGTGCATTTTATCAAAGATTTCCCTCTCCTAAAGCAAGAACACTTCAAACACAACTCTGATAAAGCAGTGAAGAGGAACCCAGTTCCGGACGAACACTTTAAAAGAAAGAACGACGCTGACAATGTTGTGAAGCAAGCTCTTGCAGCATGGGAACTCCTCCAGTGAGTCTTATGAAGAAAATGATGTAGGTGATTGCTCTATGATGGCAGTTGAAGGTGAAGCCAATGAATATGATTCAATATTAGCTTTGATGGCTCAGTCAGACAATGATGAAGATGATGACAATGATAAGGTAAATTTTAGGGATGTTCAGAGAAATTTGAAACCCTACTCTCCTAAGAAACTCATGTCATTAGCAACTGTTTTAATTGATGCCTATCATAGTCTTTTAGATAATAAGGATGCATTAACCATAGAATTAGGAGATGCTGAACAAACTAGAGATGACTTGGTAGTCTGTGTGGTTGACTTACAGAAACCATAGATAATCTGGAAATTGAAAAGGATGTTCTAACTAAGAAAATTGTTAGTGTTGAACATGAAAGAGACGATCTGATAGTAGTAGTTGTTCACTTTAAAGAGACCATTGAAAATTTCAATAAAGAAAAGAATGACTTAGTAGAGAAAGTTGATACTTTGGAACAAGAAAGAGTTGACCTCTTAGCTGTGATTATGGACTTGAGGGAAACAATAGAGGAACTCAATGCAGAATGTAGGCCTGGAAATTCTGAGAAAGGAAAAGAAGTTGCTAGCGAAGCACATGTTAGGCTTGAAAACGAGTTAAATGCAGTAAAAACTACTTTATATGCTGAACTTGAGAAAAATAGACTTCAAGCAGAATTGGAAAAAGTAAAAAATGATCTTGAGAAGTCTCTTAAGTGGACCTGGTCCTCGGATGCTATTACTACCATGTACGTGAACAATGGTGGAAATAGGTAGGGAATAATGTTTCAGAATGAGATAACTCCTTATAACCCTTATAGCAAATATGTTACTGTACCTGATAATTGGATATGTACCCACTGTGGGAATAATGGATATTTCAAAGAAAATTGCCAAGACAGTGTTCATTCTCTTCAGAAAAATAAAGTTTTTGCTGAAAGTGTAACTGCTAAAAGAGGACTAGGGGCCATCCATAAAAAGCGCATGTTACCAGCATGTACTGAAAGAGCACTTATTCATCCTTTTGCCTATTAAAAGGGACCCAAACTTGATTGGGTTCCTAAATCTAACCCTTGATTTTCTTGTACAGAGAATAATGAAAGGAACCAGTCAACAATGGTTCATGGACAGTGGATGCTCAGAATACATGACTGGGAATACCATGGACTTTCTTTCACTAAAATTCCTGCAAGGAGGGAGTGTATCCTTTGGCAATGGGAAAAAAGGGTATATTCTTGGAGCTGGAAAGATTGGGAAATCACTCACTCACGCAATTGATAATGTGTATTATGTCAATGGTATTAAGTACAGTCTCCTGAGTGTTTCTCAAATATGTGATAAAGGAAACAAATTGGATTTCTTGTTAAAGATATGTTCAGTTACAAATCTAGTAACTGGTGAAGTGATACTGGTGGCCAAAAGATACAAGAACATCTACTTTGCTAATTTTGAGTCCCTAAAAAGTGGTGATCTGAGTTGTTTGAAAGCAGTTGATGATGATGGTGAGCTATAGAACAAAATACCAGGGCATGCAAGCTTTTCTCTACTGAATAAGCTAGTTAAGAAGGACCTGGTGCATGGTCTGGCCAAATCAAAGTTCGTGAAGCAAAAAGTTTGTGATGCATGCACCAGAGGGAAGTATGTGAAATCTTCATTTAAGCCATAGAAGGATGTCAGCACCTCCAAACCATTGATCTCCTTCATATGGATCTATGTGTTCCTATGAGATTGCAAAGTAGGGGAGGAAAAAGATATATTTTTGTGATAGTGGATGACTATTCTAGATTCACTTGGACTTTGTTCCTTAGAATAAAAGATGAGAATTTTGATGTTTTTGTAGCCTTTGTGAAGAAAATTGAAGTGAAAATGGAATCAAAAGTAGCATACATTGGATCAGATCATAGAATAGAATTTGACAATATTAAGTTTGATGATTTTTGCAACGAGAATGGCATTAACCATAACTTCTCAACCCCCAGAACTCCACATCAAAATGGAATTGTGGAAAGGAAGAACATAACCCTTGAAGAAATGGCAAGGACAATGCTTATAGATAGTGGGATTGCTAAGAACTTTTGGGCTGAAGCTGTCAACACTGCCTACTACTTGGTGAACAAGTGCTTGATCAAGTCTCTCTTGAACAAAACTCCCTATGAGTTGCTGAATGGAAGGAAGCCTAAGTTGACTCACTTAAGAAAATTTGGGTGAAAATGTTATGTTCTCAACAATGGAAAAGATCAACTTGCAAAATTCGACGCCAAGAGTGATAAAGGAATCTTCCTAGGATATTTTTCTCAAAGTAAAGCTTACAAGGTCTACAATAAGTGGACTCAGTGCATAGATGAGAGTGTACATGTAATCTTTGATGAGTCCTACCCTTCCTGTAATAAAACAAATAAGAGTGATCAAGATGGAGAGCTGGTGCTAGTTCCAGATGGTCATTGATATGGCAAATGGAAAGGCAGACATGATGAGTCAAGTGAAGGAGCCAAGTGAAAACAATGCAGTCTCTTCCTCATCAGCCGTCGAGGAACCAGGTACCAAAATTACAACCACTGAAGCTTAAGAAAGAGTGGTTGATGCAGTTCAAAGTACTCCACATGTAGCTGAAAGAAGAATGCAAAGGAACCAGTCAAATTTACCCAGCTCCTCTACAAATGAGGCTCAAGTGCCTACTTGGAAACACAAAAGCTCCCATCCTCTTGAAAACATAATTACCCCTCTGGATTCAGGAGTACAAACCAGATCAAAAGCTAGAAATTAACTTGCCTTCCCAAAAATAGTGGGGAAGCCTTAAAAGATGCATGCTGGATCACAGCCATACAAGATGAGTTGCATCAGTTCAAAAGGAACAACGTATGACACCTGGTACCTAGACCCTCAGATCGAACCATTATAGGAACCAGGTGGGTATTCAGGAATAAGCTTGATAAATATGGAAACATTACAAGTAACAAGGCAAGGCTAGTGGTCCAACGCTACATCCTGAGGAAGGAAGATTATGATGAGACTTTTGCTCCGATTGATCGCATGGAAGCTATCAGAATCCTTATTGCCTTTGCATTACATATGTAATTCATTCTATTCCAAATGGACATCAAAAGTGCATTTCTAAATGGATTCCTTAAAGAAGAAGTTTATGTAAAGCAACCTCTAGGTTCTGAATGCCATGAACACCCTGAATATGTGTTCAAATTTGACAAGGAAGTATATGGGTTGAAGCAGGCTCCTCGAGATTGGTATGAAAGACTATCAAAGTTTCTCTCAAAAAATGGTTTTACAAGAGGAAAAATTGACAACATTTTGTTCCTAAAGAAACAAGGGAGGAACATGCTCATCGTTCAGGTATATGTTGATGATACCATTTTTGGGGCAACAACTGATTCACTATGTCAAAAAATTGCAAAACTCATGGGAAGTGAGTTTAAGATGAGCATGATGAGTGAGTTGTATTTCTTCTTGAGTCTTCAAGTGAAGCAGCCCAGGGTACATGAGTCAACAGAAATATATCAAGGAGCTTCTAAAGAGGTTTGATGTGGAAACATCAAAAGTGATTGACACTACCATTACCACTACTACTTGACTGGACATAGATGAATCTGGATCTCCTGTAAATCAAACCATGTATAGAGGCTTCTCTACCTCACTACTAGAAGACTAGATATTGTCTTTAGTGTGGGGCTATGTGCAAGGTTCCAGTCAAATCCCAAGGAATCTCATCTGAAGGATGCAAAGATCTTTTTTTGAGATATCTTAAGGGAACACAAGACCTAGTCCTGTACTGCCCTCCAGGTGACAATTTTAATCTTATTGGGTATGCTGATGCTAACTATGTAGGTTATCTTGTGGATAAGAAAAGTACTTCTATAATGGATCACTTTCTAGGATCATACCTCATCACATGGGCACAAGGAAGTAGAATTCAATTTTTCTTTCAACAGCTGAGGCAGAATAAGTTGCTACAACTTCCTTTTTGCTCAGCTCCTATGGATCAAACAGCAATTGGAAGATTTTGGCGTGTAAATTAATTGTGTGTCTCTTCTATGTGATAGCACCAGTGCATTGAAAATGGCCAAGAACCCGGTTCAATATAAAAAAACTAAGAACATTCATGTGAGACATAATTTTCTCAGAGACAATGTGGAGAAGGGGATTATCTGCATGAAGTTCTGTAGTATTGAAGACCAAATTGTAGATATCTTCAACAAGTACTGAGTAGAGAACATTTTGAGAGAAATAGGATGGAGCTGGGGCTAATAAAGACTAATTGAGAACCTGATTCCAACCATATGGCTATGAAAGTCACATTCAGGTAAAATTAGCTAAAGTGTTTTCCGGCCAAGTCTAGATCACTTCAATACCATTGAAGGTAGACACATATGATGATTATAGAAGCTGCAGAAGCACTGCAAGAGCGGTAAAAGAAGATTGAGAATTTTTGAAAGATAGGTCAAGAACCTGGTTCTTGTACCACATGCTAGTAGTCTTGTGCTTTTTCATACGATCTTAAAAGGAAACAAAAATTGAGTGCCATGTCATCAAAATTTTTAGACCCTATATGTCACGTATTTTTATTCAAATCCCTTCACTTTCCTCAGAAACATTTCATCTCCCCACTAAGCTACGACAGTTTTCGAACCGATTTTTCTATCCCTTATAATTGTCTCTTCTCTCATTAAAACCCTCTCATTACCCTGAACGTTCATCTCTCTCTCTCTCTCTCTCTCTCTCTCTCTCTCTCTCTCTCTCTCTTTCTCTTTATCCTTTCCAGAAACTTAATCATCTGTCATAGCTAAAAATCAAACAACCCCTCCTACATTTTCTGAGAAAACACTCGACTCCTCCGATCCTAGTAAAACCTCTCTCAACCCTCTCGTCTCCACAAATATTGAAACTCAACAACCTAAACCTGATTTTCCTTCACCCTTTGTCTCTCTCACCACTCCTTCAGACCTTTCTCTCCCTCTAAGTGTTAAGACCTCAAAAGCCCCCAAACTCGATTGTCTCTCATCTCTATTGCCTGAGATTTTCACAGAACAAAACAAAGATGGAGAAGAAGTAAGACTTCATAGGCAACTGTTTCTAAAGCTAATATTGATCAGTCTTCAAGTGCTCCTCTCTCGGAGTTTGTTGCACCCATAGAATCTCTACAGAAAGAAGAAATAGATAACATTTTGACCATCAATGCTGAGGGAATAGTGTATGAGCTCACCTCTACTATGCATGGGTCTCAGGGGGAAAAGACTCAATTGTTAGTGGGAGAACGAACTGTGGTGCTCTGTGAAAATCTTGCACTAGAAACAACTACGGGGACCCTTCTTGAAGGAACTGACCCCTCTCTTGAGAAATAGGTCAAGGATCTTCTTTCCAAGTCCAATTCGACCCTGCTTCTTCTCCTCACTTTGATATTGAACCTTTGGATACTTGGTTACTGCTATGAGGTCTAGTGATGATGAAGATCAGGATAATAATGCTTTAGATGCGTTCATTGCCAAAAGGAGGCCACTGGCCACTCTTGAGCCATCTCCTAAGTGACCTACTACGAGGTTGCAGAAAAAGGAAGCTCTTGAGTTTGTCCTGCAGAAGAGTAAAAGCAGTAGTAAGAAGAAGAAAAAGAGGCTGGTGAAAAATGGAAAGGTTGTATGTGACAAGAATATTCCTGTAGTGAAAGTGGATGAGGAATCCGTAGAGGAACCAAGTTCCTTAGTCAAGAGATATCAGAAAAAGAAGCGATCTACTAAAAATTCTTCAGAGGAAGGTATTGCAACACCAAGGTCAAAGTCAGTGAAGAGTAGTGACAAGTTGAAACAAGTAGTGGGTAAAGAGTCATTTTTTGATGAGGATATCTTAGTGAAATCAAGTAGAAAGGGTAATTCAAGTGTGATGTTAGGTAAAAGAAAGTTGGAAACTATGAGGGAACCCAATTCTGCAAAGAAAGTGAAACGTGAAAATGTGTCTAGTAAGGAAAGATTGAGGTATCAAAAGGACTGTGGGGTCGCACGTTTGAGCCAGAAATCTCTAAAATGGCTGGTATGAGGCAACTACTAGACATGGTCAAATTTAAATAGTGGGGACATCTATTCAAAGTGGATGTGCCCAAGGTCTATGAGGATGAGGTCCAATGTTTCTATGCAGACCTCTTTACTATTGAATCTGACCATATATGTGCTATAGTCAATAGAGTTGATATTGTTTTGGATGCTGCTCTGTTTGGAGACATACTTAAGGTTCCTACTGATGGTATATCCTCTTTCAAGGATGTGTGTGGCTCAAATTTTAGGCATGCTAAAGGAGGGAGCAGTCCAGCGGAGAGAATGGGTGAACAAAAAGGCTATGCTTCCGGTGTATCAGCTCCTATTTAAGTTGGTAAACAAGGTCCTTCTACCCCATGCTAAGACAAGGTCTATCACTTCCAAGTCTGATATGTATTTGATGAAAGCACTGGATAGATTCCAATCTCTTAATCTGCTAGCTATAATAATTGAGCACATGCAAAAGGTGGCACCTTTCAAAGATGGAAACTGTGGTTTTCCTTATAGATTTCTTCTCATGCATGTCTTCAAGTTCTTTGATGTGCCTTTGGAACAACCCAAGATGTAGACCAAGAAGCAAACCTTTTCTCAAACTACTTTGGTGGAATATGAATGTGTTGAAAAAGGTGGAGGGGTAGGAAGTACTTCAACAATCTCCCAGCTTATCAATGCCCATAATAGTGCTACTAAAGATTAGGAAGTTGAAGGCAATGAATGCCATTATGGAGAATCAGCAGACTCAAGAGGCACCATGGTCAAATGTAGAGATTGCTCGTCTAACAAAAGAAAATGTTGATCTCAGGCACTAGGTTGAGAACCTAAAGGAGAAACTGCTCGCAGAGCAAATGTCGGCCAATGCTCGAATTGAACTCATTCTCAATACTCTTACTACAACTTCTAAGACCTCTCCCCCTAGTGTCCCCTAGGCAACTCTTTCAGTGACCAGCTTCTATTTAAAATCTTTTGATGTGATGAATTTTGGAAGTTGTTTTTGCTATTTTTGTATGGATGGAATTCACTTGCTCTGCTTCCACTATTACCAGTCCAAATTTGCCTTTGCTGTAATGGCAAAGGCTTTTGTTTTATAAATATTAATGAAAACTATACTCTTTTGCTGTTTAATGCTTCTGTTTTTGTGCTTCTCTTTTCTATTATGGTGTGTGCACATATGTGGAATGAGTTAGAAAGACTAGACTTCTTTACGCTGATTGGTTGCTTGTGTATTTTTAATGATGCCAAAAGGGGGAAGTATAATTGAAACAAGGATCTGATTAAGTGGGAAGCATAAAGTTAGGGGAAACTTGTGAAGTTCTTGTTACTTCATCTGGTTTATTTTGCTCTGAATATGTATTATCAATTTATAACTTTGTCATCATCAAAAAGGGGGAAAATGATGGGTTTATAGTACCTTAGATTTTATGTTTTGATGATCTAACAAACTTACTGTCAAAGAATCAGATAAGGGACCTGACATACTTGGTACACAACTCAAATCAATGGACTCCAGCTAATGTGAGTTGCTATGACTTCATAAGATAAAGAATCAACACATGGACCTAATCCCCTTGTGTTTTTCTGACAGTAGTACAAAGTCAACTGGCTACAGCTGGAAAGTGACTACCTGTATTGTACAAGCAAACAGTGCAACATAATACTGCAGTCACTCCTCTTTGACCAACCAAGTGATTGCATCATTCAAGAGATGTCATCCAAGTTTTATTAACAAGAGCATTGCAACAAAACATAACTTAAACACTTGAGAATTCATTCAGGCACTCTAACCATTCATCTGTCAAGCATTAAATTCTCAAGTGCATGAAGAAAAAAGTACAACACTACTACGGACCAGTTCCTACAACAAGTATCTTATATGTCCTTAGTTGAGTTGTAACTTTGTAATTTTTCTTCATTGTAATTCCTACTTTGCTTATCTAGAAGCTTTAATTAGGAACCCCTTGTAAACCATAAACTTTCAGGATTTGTGTCGAGACTAGAGTTAGTTATGAGTTGAACGTCTTTGTAATAGGTGTATTGTAAAGTGGCTTATAATTGGTGTATTACAAGTTAGTGAGGAATTAAGAGTTTAATTCCTTAATTTCATAGGTTTTAATATAAAGTTGCTCATAGTGAAGTTGAAATCCTATCAATGCAGGTCATGGTTTTTTTATCCCCTTGAGCAAGAATTTTCCACGTAAAAGTTCCACGTTCCATTTACTTACAACTTCATTAGCACTACCAGTGGAAACCTATAAAGGACCTGGTCTCTATATAGTTTGGTGGACTTATATATTCTATCAGAATGAAATAGCTCTAGTTAGTGGCCTTCTGACTCTTGTACTGACTTAAGCAATCATCGAATCATTTAGTTGAACCATTAGTGATTTTCAATCTTGGATATGGTTATTGTGGGCCCTCGACTCTATTCTCTTTAATAATCTAGCTGTGTGAGAGGTGAGATATTTTGTTTCAAGTCCAAGTACCCATGCGAATGGTCTAGAACTTGCCCCGAATGTGTTTCTAGGGAAAAATGTAAGTTTTGCTTGGCTTGAGAAGTGATTGTAGGCTCTCTTGACCCGCTTGAAATTTTTCATATTCCACCAATGTTGTTATCCCTAGTCAATCTATTCAAGCCTAAGACCTTTCTCATTTGATAACCACATTACAAGCCTTTAGCCATTTTGTAGTGACCATCTCTTGGCACTCGAGCTCTCCTTAACACTCTTGAGAAACAATGGCTAAAACATAATTTTGGGGGTAAGACGAGGAGTTTAAAAGTGGTATAAAGGAACAAAAAGAGAAATAAAATGAAAGAAAAGGAAAGGCAAAGAAAAAGGAAAAAAGAAAAAAGAAAAAAAGAAAAATGCAAAAAGAAAATGAATAAGTAGAAGATTTGAAGGGACTCAAAGAAAAGTAACGATGCAAAACATAGAGAAAACAAATAAGGAGAAAATGAATATCATGACTAGAAAGAGTGATGTTAAGTCGCTCTGGTTCCTCTAAGGAAAAAGAAAAGGCCTCAAAGTGTCGGTGAAACATGAGCCAAAATGAGAGAATGGAGTGCTTAAGGAAAGATAAACCCGTTCTTCCAACATATCCTACCTTAGTCCAAAAGACTTTATTACATTCCGAAAAAGCCCTACGTGATTTCAAGCCGAGTGAACTCATATTAGTGGTGATTTACATGAGGGGGAAGCATATGGTACTTAGAGCCATTCTTGTGACATGTTTTTGAGAGAGATGAGTGAACTTTTCACAAATCTTTCAAATTGAATGCTATATTCTTAAGTGAGATATGCTAACGGAGAGTAGAGGAGGAGGATTTTCGGATCCACAATGACCTACATAAAAGAGCGAGCTTCCTTGTGAATAAGTAACTCCCTGATGCTCAAGTATCACATTAGAACTATTTGTGCTTAAAAACTTAAATCATTGTCTTGTTGATAATTCATAAGTGTTATGGGTAATTGTTGGTCCCAATTGATTTTTTTATGCACCTTAGATAAGATGGAATATCTCTTAACTTATGGAGGTAGGAACTACCTTATTTTCAAGAGGACAAGCAAAAACTTAAGTTTGGGGGAGTTGATAATTCGGGATTTTGACTACTTATTAGCGCTTTTTAGCTTTCGTTTTAGTCCAAAAGTGTATAATTGCATTTTTGAAAAATGAGCCACTAAGATGAAATCCAACTCAAGAAGGCGTGATATGAACCCAAAGACTAAATCAGGCACAAAAGCTCAAGTGCGGACCGCAGATTTCCATCTGCGATCACAGAATGCAAAGGGAAATCCATCAGAGTCCTAGTGCAAAGTGCGGGCTGCACAATTATTGTGCGGCTACAAAAGTTATGCAAGAGATAAAGTTCAGAGAGTATCATTCCATTCTCAAAAGGAAAATGCGGACCGCACAATTATTCTGCAGCCGCAGAAGTCAGCTACGCGGACGGACTCAGAAATTTGCCATATACAGAAGAGCTCTATGATGCCTCAACAAGATTTGTGCGGACTGCAAAACATGAGAGATGCAGCCGCATTTTAGAACTGTGCGGCGGTAGATTCCACTCCTATCAAGATTGTAGCAAAGTGCGCACCGCACATGGAATTGTGTGGTCGCAGAACCTCTAAATGGGCATTTTTATCTGAAATTCTAACTTTGTATAAATAGAATAGTTTCACGAAATTAGGTCAAGTTTTGAATATTGAATGTTCTGTAGCCGTTTTTCCTTGCTTCTTTAGGCAACTTTTTCTTACTTTGGAAATTTAACATTGGATTTTTATCTTTTATTCTTTCAATATGAGTTTTATAATCTTTTCTTCCTTATTTTCTTCTATACCCATTATGAGTAGCTAGATTTTTAACTAGGGTTGTAACCCAACCCTAGTGTTTAAACCTAATGGATGTTTGATTTATGGCTTGTTTATGGTTGGGTGTTTATTATTTAGCCTTGTTCTTGCTTTTAATTTTTGAATTAATGGTTAATATTGTTAGTTCATGCCTATTTGACTTGGTCTCTACTTGAGAAAGAGAGAGTTAGTCTAGGAAAACTTGGCTAACAAGAATTTGGGATAAATTCAAGAGATTGATAATCCAATTGAAGGGTTGAACCTAGAGATAGTAAATCCCAACTTGAATTTTATCAACTATTTTGTTCAATACCCATTTGGACTTGAAAAAGCCAAATTGGGAAAAATAACTCTCCTACTGAGAGGTATTGAGTGGGTACTTGAGTGTTGATAGCTATAATACACTCCGTCCAACAAAACAAGCTTTAGTGTTTTCAACTCGTTAGGCAAACACCAAGGTGAAAGTCATAGTCATAGGCCTTTTAATATCTATGAAAAACATCCAAAATAATATTTTCTAATTTTATACCTTTAGAATTTAAATCCTTAGTTTAATTTTAGAAGTAAACAAAATCATATTTTTGGAAGTGCAATCTAGATACTTCACGTGCTCAATCCAAATATATACTACTAATTCCCACCTCAGTTCCCTGTGGATTCTATCCCAACTCCTTGTTTGGTATTATTATTGCAATAGATAATTTCATAACCTTAAATAGAGGTGTGACTTGTACGTGATAAGTGGTTGGGCAGCATTGATAACACCCCATATGTGGGCTTTGGCATATCAACATCCGAGTATGGCACATCAGGGTCTGAGCCATCTATAAAGTCTACAGCTGTGGGTGCCCTTCTAGTAAGATGATGGCTACTGGAAGCGCCCGCTGCAGCACCAGTATTCATATGTTTTCTAGCTCGATGAGGCATGTATCCTGCACAAGACGAATAACTTAGCTATGACACAACAAAAGTAGATGCAAGGTCAAAGCAGGGGGGAAGCCACCCCATACTTATATCACTAGCATGCTCACAGGCAAGAACCAGGGGAATCAAACTACCCCATAGGCAGCAAAACAAAACATTCAGAACTCACCAACAACGATATAGAGGATCAACAACTACCACAATTGTAGCAACGTATTTAGTCTGTGACCTCCCATCCCACACTTAAAATCCCTGAACTTTCTCTGAACAGAATATGCATCACCTCAAGCATTAACAAAAGTGCATTATTCTTCAATTCAAGCATCTAGTTAAACACCTACCATACTCAATTTCTTGATGACAATGTCGAGAACAAAACACACACAAGTCACTTATTTTCGAAGTACAACAAAGTATCATCTAGGCGTTACATGCTCAGGATAGTCGATTTAGCACTAGTGGCCAGTTCTACACACATTGCATTTATAGACTATGACCAATCACCCCTTGTGCACAATTCCAAAATTTCCATCATAGCCTAGCCAACACAACGCAACATGACCAAAACCCCCATCATTCATATTCAAGAAATTAATCGAACAACTAGCATGCAACATAAAGAAGGTAGAACTACACACTTTATCAAAGAAAGATTTTACCCATAATCAACCAATCCAAGAGTAATCTCCTCCCAAACAACACCCATACCAACAATGCACTAGGACAAATAGTTACTCAACAAGATAGTAGGTGACCAACTACAAAATTTCAAAGTTCATATTCTTCCTCTTTTTATTTCTTTGTTTTATGATTTTTTTCTTTCATTATTTTTACATTAAAAAATAAAAACTACACAAACAGAAACCACAAGAGAGAGAGAGAGAAATTACCTGGTTGCAATAAGAGAGATGGAGAAGGGAGTTGAGGGCGATGGGTGAACAACGAGAGAGAGTCAAAGTTTGGGAGGGGAAAGGGTTTTGGTTTCCTTTCTTGTAGGGTGTTTAGAGTCAGTGAAATAGAACGAAGTGTGTTTGGGGTCGGGCAGGTTTAGTATTTTAGGGGGATGGGGCAAAAATTTTTGTTTCTCTCTTTTTTTTCTTCATAAAAACTTACCTAATGCGTCGCATAGTGCAATGCTCAGTGCGACACATCAGTGTATTGTAGTTTGCTCGTTCTATGATATATGGAATTAGCTGATGGGAAGATGTGCTAATGTGACGCACAGGGAGTCCCTCCCTGCATCACATTTGTATTTTTCTGTTTTGCCAAATCTCTGATTTCTGAACTCTGAAAAATGTATTGCACTATTGCGATGCCTTATGCGTAGCATTGGGCAATGCATAAAATGCAAAAACTTTGCATAGTCCACATTTTTTTTGCTTCTTAACTACTCCCTCATGCTCGAGCTTCATTCTGTATCATATTCCTTCTGATAACTCCTAAAATACAATTAGTCCTAATCTATAATCAATTAGAATATTCCAAAAAAAATAGAAGTATTTCTGAGTTATAACCGTCAACTAGACTCCATCACTTAGGCTCAATTGATCACTAGACTCCATCACTTAGGCTCAATTGATCACGATGCTAGAGGATTGCTTGTCAAATCCTCCCATAAGGTACGGTTTCAACCTGTGCCCATTCACTTTAGAGCTCACATTCCTCTTCTCGTCTTATATCTCAATAGAGCCATATGGCGAGACATGTTTCACCAAATATGGACCTATCCATCTTGACTTGAATTTTCTGGGGAACAACCTAAGTCTACTATTATATAGTAAGACCTTGTCCCTTCATGAAACTCCTTTAGCTTAATCAGGCAGTTATGCCACCTCTTTGTCTTTTCCTTAAAGATTCTTGAATTTTCATATGCGTCCAGTCTAAATTCTTCCAATTCATTTATATATACTAACCTGTGTTCACCTGCAAGACTAAGATAGAGATTAAGCATCTTAATAGCCCAATAGGATTTATGTTCTATTTCAACGGGTATATGACACGATTTTCCATACACTAATTTGAATGGTGAAGTACTATGGTTGTTTTGAACGCAGTTCTGTCTGCCCATAGAGCTTCATCCAACTTTAAAGACCAATCTTTAATGAGAAGCAGTAACCATCTTTTTTAAAAATTCTTTTAGGTTCACGGTAGCCACTTAAACTTTCCGACTAGTTTGGGCATGGTACGGGGTTTTTATTTTGTGGGTGACCCCATACTTGGATAGCAGTGCAACAGACTGCTTGTACACAAAGAATGACCCATTGTCACTGATAATCACTCGAGGTGTCCCACGGTGGGTAAAGATGTTCTTCCGTAAGAATTCACACACCACCCGAGCATCATTGGTCTTAATAGGGATTGCTTCGATCTATTTAGAGACGTAGTCGATATACTCATAAAAATACGATGTTGGGAATAGACCCATGAAGTCAATGCCTCTAAGGTAAAAACTTTCACATACTAGAATGGAGTTGAGAGGAATTTCTTCCCTCTTGCAATATTATATGCGCATTGACACTTGTCAGATATAGCTACATATGCTCGTGCATCTTTTGTACAAAGTAAGCCAATAGAATCCAGCTTCCATGACCTTTGAGTGCGATTTCCACCATAGTGTCCTCCAGCTGCTCCATGATGACAATGAGAAAGAATGCTTGCCATCTCTCCTTCAAGCATACATCTTCGAATCACACCATCTGCATACAGTTTAAACAAGAAAGAGTCATTCCAAAAATGACTTTTTAGCTCACCTTAAAGCTTCCTTCTTTGATCATGAGAGAGGAACGAGGTAACCATCTGCTAGCCAAAACATTGGCCACATCTGTATACAAAGGCGGCCTTTCGAAGACCGCATCAATGGAGAAAATGTGCTCATAAGGGAACGCTTCCCTTATTTCAACTATTTTAGTTAGAGGTTTCTCAAATAGAGATAGATGATCTGCGACTTGATTTTCTGTGCCCTTCCCATCTTTGATCTCCAAGTCAAAATCTTGGAGCAACAATACCCACCGCATCAGACGCAACTTGGACTACTTCTTACTTAATAGACTTTTCAAGGCTGAGTGATCAGTGGATACAATCACTTTACTCCCCACCAGGTATGATCTAAACTTATCAAAAGCAAAGACCACAACAAACAACTCTTATTCAATAGTGGAATAGTTGACTTGAGCATCATTCAACGTCCTGCTTACATAGTAGATTGGCCTAACATTTATCTTTTCTTTTCCTCAGAACTGCTCCCACAGCTACATCACTAGCGTCACACATTACCTCAAATGGCTGGCTCCAATCAGGTGTCACCATAATAGGTGTACTCACGAGTTTTTCCTTTATCAATTCCAATGCTCTTAAGCACTCCACATTGAAAACAAACTTGCAATATTTCGCTAGCAATACAATTAATGGCTTAGTAATGCTTGAAAAAATTATTAATGAACCTCCTATAAAACCCAACATGTCCTAGGAAATCCCTTATGCTATTCATAAAAGTGGGTGGAGTGAGCCTAGAAATTATATCAACCTTAGCTCTATCAACTTCAATTTCATGTGCAGTTACTCTATGGCCCAGGACAATTCCCTCTTTTAGCATGAAGTGACACTTTTCCCAGTTAAGAACCAAGTGAGTGGCTTTATAATGTTCAACTACTAGCTCCAAATTCTTCAATAAATTCTCAAATTAATCACCAAAGAGGGTGAAGTCATCCATGAATACTTCTAGACACTTCCCATTCAAATCAAAGAATGTAAACATCATTCACCTCTAAAAAGTGGCAGGTGCATTACACAATCCAAACAACATCCTCATGTAAGCAAAAGTACCTGATGAGCAAGTGAATGTGGTCTTCTCAACATTTTCTAGGGCAATAGGTATCTTAATGTAGCTTGAGTACCCATCCAAAAAGCAGTAGCATCCATGTCCAGCCACTTTCTCGAGCATTTGATCAATAACGGGGAGTGAGAAGTGATCCTTCCTTATTGCATCATTCAACCTTCTATAATCAATTCACATTCTCTACCAAGTGACTATTCTTGTGGGGATCAATTCATTGTATATATTTTTCACCACTGCCATGCACCCTTCTTAGGTACAACTTGCACTGGACTGCTCCACTGGCTATCAGAGATGGGAAAAATCACTTCTGCATCTAGCAATTTTGTGATCTCCTTATGAACTACCTCTTCCAAATTTTTATTCAAATTGTGTTGGGCTACACCACAGGTTTGCTATTTTCTTCCAACAGAATTTTGTGCATGCAAATGGCTGGACTAATTCCTTGAGTATTAACTATACTCCAGCCAATGGCCTTATTGTGCGTTTTCAGCATCTCCACCAGCTTTTGCTCATGTGTACCCGTCATGTCAGCAGAAATAATCAAAGGAATATTGTTAGTTTCAAGAAAATCATATTTTAAGTGAGTGGAGAGAAATTTCAATTCCACATTAGGCTTAGAAGCCTCCTCCTTTAGTTCCCCCTCATCAACCATTTGATCATCAGCTTCAAGAGCTTCAACCTCTTTCTTTATTTCAGGATATTTATCTTCCACTGTTCTAAACTGAGTTATATGTCTCTCTAGAGTATCCCCCCAAAAGCTGGTCAAACATGTATTTTTCATCCAATTCCCCAACAACATCTAGCTTGAAATACGAGTAGGCGAAAGGCTTATCACTAGGGTATTTCATCATCATCTTTATCTCGAACACCAATTTTTTATTGCCCACTCTGAGCATAAGCTACCCCTCGTAAATATCAAGGATCACCTAGAATTAGAGGCACCTCCTTGTTCATATCCATATCCACCACAATAAAGTCTAAAGGGAACAAAAATTTGTCCACTTATACTAGAATATACTCAATGATTCCCTTAGGTAAAATAGTGCTCTGCTCAGCCAGTTGTAGGGGCACTGGTATTGATTTGATCATTCCAAGATCACCTTCATGTTTCCTAAATACGGAGAGAGGCATTAGATTTATGGACGCACTATTGTCAAATTTCTCACTTCCCAACGAGCATGGTATGGTGAAACTTCCTAGGGCCCGACACTTTTGGGGAATTTTGTTTTGCAATATGGCACTTCACTAGGCATTCAACTTCACCGCTGTTGTCTCCTCTAAATTTCTCTTACTAGACAGGATTTTCTTCAAGAACTTTTCATACGCAGGCATCTGAATGAGTACCTCTGTGAAGGGAATGTTCATATAAAGTTGTTTGAGCATCTCCAAGAATCGCGCAAAATATTTGTCAAGTTTCTCTCACTTTATGTTTTGAGGGAATCGTAGAGCTGGCATATGTCTACTTTCTTCAATCTCCTTTTCGCTACTCTAACTCTCTTGCTCTTTACTCTTCTTCTCTGCTGGTGTCTCATTCTGCTTGTTAACCACATCAGGTCTAACTTTCACCATTGGGTCAGTTAATGTCTTGCCACTTCTCAGAGATACAACTATAATTATTTTCTTTGGGTTCTTTTCAGTGTCAGAAGGAGGAGTCCCAAGAGCCCTCTCAGATAGCCAATTTGCAATATGTCCTATTTGTCCTTCTAAATTCATGATAGTCGTGCCCTAAGTCTCGAATTTTTCATCTATTTTGTTGATGAATGCCTTCATGAGATCTTCCATACTTGACTGATTTGGCTGTGGTGGCTGGTATTGCTGCCTCTGCTAGTTCAGAAAACCTGGTGTCCTTGTCCCTGGGGTCTGATATTATTTTGTTGCCATGAGTTGAAGCTCCAATTAGGTGAACTCCATGAAAAACCTAGATGTCTTCAACCCATAGCATTATAGTTGTTCCTACCTTGGTAGTTCACTCAACTAAAATTCCCTACAACGTTGACTTCCTCAGCTGTAGATTGACACTTATGTATAGGTTGTCCCAATCTACAAATGTCACATCCCACCTGTGGTTGATTTTGCACCTAAGCTATCGTCAGCTGCTTGATATCCTTAGCCAAAGATGCAATCTAGGCATACATTGCTATCAATGATCCTACTTGGTGCACCCCTGCTGATCTTCTTCGATCCCCTTGGTCAGTGGACAATTGCTTTTCGTCTTTAGATAGTTCATTCATAAGTGTGACAATCTCTTCAGCAGTTTTCTTCATCAGAGGACCTGCAACTGCACTAATTAGCAATCTCCTTGATGACAGTTTTAACTCATCCCCAAAGTCTTGGAGTTGCATCCATTGCTCCCTTTCATTATGATGGCATGTCCGCAACAGCTCCTTAAATCTTTCCCATGCCTTGAACATTTTCTCCCCTTCACCTTCGCTAAAATTATGAATCTCTTTCCTCATTCGTCTAATCTTAGCAGTAGAGAAATATTTTTCTAAGAACTAGGTAGTCATTTCCTCCAATGTACGGATTGACCCTGTGGGTAGACTTCTCAACGGGACAAAAATATTCATGTTTGAATGATTATTTTGGCACGGCATCACCCTGTGGGTGGGCTTATAAAACACATGTTCGAATTTAGAATTCCATTATTTTGTACACAGATAGTCCACTCATTTTTTGGAGTAGATTTATCAAAACGATAGGAAGCGATAAATGACCCCCGGTTCCTTCCTTCGTACGTTACGACCAAGTTGTTGGGTCAACAAAAGTGTCCCATCAGTCACGTCATTGTGAATTCGATCATGTGTTTTAGAATTTGAATTTATGTTTCGAGGCCTTGAAACCCTCATTTTCTTTCTCCTTGATTAGGCGAGCAATCCAGGCATATTTCCGAAAAGCCATTATGTGAAATTTATAAAAAAATATTGAATTTTTCCTTTAAAATTGATTAAAGTTGACTTCTGTCAATATTTTTGGTAAAAAGACCTGGAACCATGATTTGAGGGTCCCGTAGAGTTCGTAGTAAATTATGGGACTTGGGTGTATGCTCGAAATCAAATTTTGAGGTCCCTCGCCCGAGAAATGTATTTTTGAAGGAACTTGTCTACTGGAAATATAAGGATTTTTAGAAATGGAATAGTGTGTGACCTCGTTGGTATTGGGCCCGTATTTTTGTTCTAGACCCCGATATAGGTTTGATATAATATTTAAGTTGTCTCTGTGAAATTTGGTAAGAAACGGAACTGATTTGATGTGATTTAGACGTCCGGTTGAGAAAATAGAAATTTCAAGTGTTCTTAAGAAAATTATGAGTTTTGGTGTTAAATTTGTTGTTTAAGATGTTATTTTGGCGATATGTCACATGAGCGGGTTCGTATGATGTTTTTAGACTTGTATGCATGTTTGGTTTAGATCCCGAGGGCTCGGGTGAGTTTTGAATAGGCCAAAGAGTGAGTTTGGACTTAGGAAATCTGCTGTTGCATATGGTATTTTTGCAGGCTTTTGATCTCATTGTGAGATCTGGCTTTGCATTTGCGAGCTTCATAGTCTTGGCAATTGTGAGGGTTTTATCGCAATTGTGAAGAAGCCCTGGTCCATCATAGTTCGCATTTGCGAACATACCTTCACATTTGCGAAGTCATTAGGGAGGGGCAACCTTTGCAATTGCGACCAAAGGTTCGCAGTTGCGACAGTAGCATGCATGCAGAAGGTTCGCATTTTTGATGCCTGTATCGCATTTGCGAGCTTCACAATTGCGCAGCTGTGGTCGCAAATACGACATTTGCAACTGATCAAATCCTAATTTAGACGAGATTTCAACTCATTCTCTCAAATTTTCAACCCTAAGCTCCCATAGGCGATTTTCCAAAGAAGAGTTCTTCCCCAGTTCATAGGTAAACGATTTCTAACTCAATTTCTTCAATCTATTTCATCTTTTTACAAGATTTTATCACAAAATCTAGGGGTTTTCATGGGAAGTTGGGTGTTTTTGGGTAGAATTTAGGGATTTCAAAATTTGGAAATTTAAACCTCGAATTGAGGTCGGATTTCAAAACCAATTGCCTATTTGGGTTCGTAGGTGAAAGGGTAATCGGGTTTTGATCCAAACTTTAAGTTTTGACAAAGCGGGCGGGGGGTCAGTTTTTGACTTTTTTGGGGAAAATTTTGGGAAATCTATACTCATGCATTAGAATTGATTTATTTAGTATTAACTGATGTTAATTAGTTAATTATGCATTGATTCGGGCGGTTTGGAAGTGGAAACCAAAGGAAAGGTGGGATTTGTGGCTTGAATTTGGCCATGGAATCGAGGTAATTGTTTGGTTTAATCTTAGCTTGAGGGAATATGTGTTGTTGTCTTATTTGCTACGCGTTAGTATTGAGTTTGACATATAAGTGTGGTGATGAGTGTCTATACGTTAATGGTTAGCATGCAAGTGAGTCTTATACTGTGACCGTTGTGTCTCTTATCATGTATTGTTCATGCTTAAATTGATGAATCTCTATGTTGAACAAGTATTATGATATTTTCTTGGTATTTGATCATTATTGGGTATTGACTCAAGTTGTGACTTATTTTGTGAAGTTGATTGTTGAAATGAGATTGATTATTGTTGATTCGCTTGCCGGGATGTTATTGTTTCTTCTGTTTGGGCGAGGAAGAGTGTAAAATATGAAGCGTGATGTCGAGCACAATATTATGAGCGAGTGTTAATGCACGAAGGGTGATGTCGTGCCACATTTTGTGAGTGTTAATGCACGAAGTGTGATTCTGTGCCATGATTATGAAAGTTAATGCACGAAGGGTGATGCCGTGCCATTTCTGTTATTTCTTATGGTGAGGACGAGAGTAAAAACACGAAGGGTGATGCCGTGCACGTGTTACTATTTCATTATTACTGTTGGTTCAAACATGGTGTTTATTCTGTTTCTATATTGAATTATTATTATGATTTGATATCCCCCAGCATGTTTCCCCTTCCCGTCTTTATTTGTCAAATTTATGTTATTATTGCTTTTCCCATATATGATATAACTGCACAAGTTTATGTTGTTGTGGTGTCCTAGCCTCGTCACTACTTCACTGAGGTTAGGCTCGACACTTATCAGTTCATAGGGTCGGTTGTACTGATACTGTACTCTGCACTTTCTGTGTAGATTTCAATACTGGACCTCGTGAGTAGAGTTCAGGTTGCTTCCTTCAGTCTATGGGAGACCCAAGGTAGATCTGCCAGCGTTCGCGGAGCCTGGAGACCCCTTTCCTCTATTTTAGCTTTCTTGTCTCTTTCTATTTTGAGAACAAATGTACTTCTTTCAAAACAATATTTGTAGAATTTCTTAGACGTTCGTGGATTGTGACACCAGATCATTGGAGTGTTCATGTATTAGAGCTATTGAACTATTATATCACTTCCACACTTTATATCAATTTAGTTTTAACTATTATTTATTTATATTTCATAATAAATGTGGTAAAACCGTATCAGTTATCCCGACAGTGGGAAACTCTGGGTTGTGACATGTCGGCTGCCGGTTGACTGTCCTCAAATGTGAAACGTCGCCCATTGACTAATCTCCCCTTGTAAAAACTCCGGCCCCCTTTTACTTCACTACCTTTTGGTTGTATAACTCTTGAATTTACCCTTGAATTTCCTATATGACTTTGACTTCATCAAATATTCATAAATTGCTCCTTGGATCTGCATATCTTCATAGATTCTCTTCAAATCTTCATAGATTTTCTTTGAATCTCTATCTCTGACTTTTGTATTTTCATCCCATCTTCAAACCTTCATAGCTTTTCGTCAAATCTTCATAGATTTTATTTTTCAAATCTGCACATTCCCAGAACTCAATGGCAAAAACTTCCAAATTCGTGCCTTAGAATATCGCCCCTTCGTCTTCCAATCGGGCCATAGATGCCGAGGTAACCTTTCCTGAGGTGGCCCCAGAGCTTGAAGAGCTTCGTCCTCGAGGGCTGATCTATCGATAACAACTTTCACATTGAGAAGGTCTCCATCCAACAAGACCAAGACGAGGGAGCATAGAGGTACATATGCTCCATTACTGAGGAGATACTAGCCATAGTTCAGGTAGCTTGTAACTGATAAGGCAAGGAGATGGTCGTCCCCGAGCCTAATGAGGACATAATTACGCACGTATAGGAGTACCTGAGTGTTTACACTCACCCGTTCACGCTTACCCCGGTAGACCCCTAGATCTCTGTTTTTGCAAAAGGTACGAGGTATGCCTCAGGTAAATCCATACATCTTTTTGTAGGATCGTAATCCTCCTTCGACATTTCGTAAACAACACCGAAGCTCCTCGGGTAGATCCATCCGTCTTTCTGGAGTACCATAATCCTCCTTTGACATTTTGTAAACAACACCGAAGTGTCTCGCTTTACTCTCGATCATTTGCTTCATCTATATAGTCCCTGAATCTTCCGAGAGGGTTTGATCAAACTCGTTTGTCAAGCAAGTAAGGCTCCATTCTCAAGCATCAATGAGGATCGAGATCGAGGCTGGCAGGGGATGATCGTTCGGGTTAAAATCGAAGACCTAATCCCCTGCAAATTTCTACCATTCCCTAAAAAGTTGAATGCATCCGGTAAGTTTTTCTTTTAGTGAATATTTGGTATTCCCTTTCATTCCTTTTCTAACAGTTCCTATTCGTTGTTGTGCAGCGGTTGCCCCGGTTCCTAATATTTTAAATAGTGGATGGAAGGGATCTGCAAATACATGTCTTACTCCGTGCGCACATGGCATAAGCTCTCAAAGGGCAAGTGAGAGGCTCGTTCCCATAGTAAGGTTCTTTCCGAATGATCACATCCATAGATCTGACTTATATTTTGCTATGTCTTTTTCTTTCTCATAGGTTTTCCCAAGACCACTTAGCTCACGCCGTTAAATGAGGACGAGGATCCATCCGCATTTATCAAACCCTCTGCTTCGGGGTAGCCCGAGGCTACTGCATAGGAGGAGAAAAAGAAGAAAAAGAAGTCCTCGATTTCCCCGGATGCTGAGGTGTGGAAGAAGAGGGTGGCCATCCGGATCCAAAAAAATAAAAGGATCACCAAGTTCTAGGTACAAAAATTTGATTCCCTTTTCCGGATAAGAGATCACCCCGAGGATGACGACCACAAGTTCATTGCTCATGAGTCGACCATGAATGAGGAAGAGCAGTTGACAACTGAGAGAAGTGACTACGAGGTCGATCACCCTCTAGGTCGGGGACCAGAGGGAGAGACGGAGGCTTCTGTCTTGCGAGAAGCCGCCATCATCATGAAGGAGGTAGCTAGTGTCATCGATATCATGGAGACACCGTCCTATACTGAGTCCATTCTTTAAGATGCCCAAATGGGGAAATAGAAGTTAAACGAGATGGCGTCGGGCGCAATTGATTCCCTCAATTCATTCTTCAATGGCATAGACATGGCCGTATTAGAGGACTTTTCCGGGCTTGGTCACCTGGAGGTCCGGAAAAAGGATGTGCCATCGGGGTTGGGCGAGCCGATCTCGAGCTAAAATCTTGTGAAGCAATTACCCACCCCAAATTTGGACCCTGGCCGCAAGTGGATGGTCATTCTTACTATCCCAACAGACGCCCAGGTACTGTTCGCTCCGGTGGGCACATTGAGCCTCTTCAACGAGGTGCAACAACCACTGAACTGGGTAAGACATTTATCCTTTGTATCTTTTGCAGATTCTACTCAGCATATTCTGCTCAACATATTCTAATGGCCTTGTTGTTTTTTCAGAGTTCGGTGCTTCACCATCTAATCTTTCTTTGGTCTCGTTTGAAGATCAGTCAGCTCGAGTTTGAGCTTAAAACGCAGATTCGGAAGAATGACATGTATAAGGATCTTGGTGAGCAATAAGATGATTCTCTTAAGGATCTCCCAACTCTTCGGGCCAAGCTAGAAAAGGCTCATAAAGAGGCCTCATCCGTGAAATGGGAGCACATCGATCTGGTTGATAAGGTAAGGATATTTAAGGCTAAAAATAAGATGCTACTAGTGATGACTAACCAACGAGCGCAAAACACAACACTAAATTATTGTTCGCTAGTCAAAGATAGTTTAGTTTAATTATCATCTCTACAAGGATTAAATATAAACAGTATTCGAAATTTTCAGTTGATTACTATCCAGAAAATTAGCACTTCATGTGATGGCTTTTACATTGATTAACTACTAAAAGTTAAGTACTTAACAATTGATCACAAAAGACAGTAGCTGAGCAATGAAGAAATATCAATGAGAGAAATAAGGGTATTTGACTAGATATGTGCAAGATAACTAATCCGTGATTCAATTCTTGTGTTAATTCACTCTATAATACGGTTAATTCTCATGAATTCAATAGATAATCAGATTGCACTTGAGGTTAATGTTCCTCTTTAGATTAAACGTTAATTTCAATCATTAATCCAATTAAAGCCTGGTAAATAATTGCAATAATAAAATGATGGTTATGATCTAAAGCAAAACTTCTTACGAATATTTCCCTATTTTCTAGTTTGATTAACAATTCAAAAGGCCCTTTTGATTGCATTTTTGAATCACGAAATTAAACTAGAGCATAAGCTGTGTAGAAATTCAATATCAAACTCCTCTTTTTATTAAGCAAAATAATAAATAACTCCACAATACAAATTAAAGCTTCATCAATTAGTTCTACAATTATCAAGAATAGAATCCCTAATCAAGTTATCAAAGCACTGTATCTGTCAACACACTAATAGAATTACTCCATAGCAATGGAGTGAGACATTTCAATAAGGTTCCGAAACAAAGAAAATATCAATTATAATGATTCGATACAAAATCACTTATTGCACCAATTGCAGGTTAAAATATTGATGAATTCAAGAGTCTTCTTGCCTTGGTTGGTTCTTCAATCTTCTGTAGGTCAAAAGTCTCTAAATAATATACAGTGTCTTTATACCAAGTCGGAACGAACCCAGACAAAACTACCCTCTTTGAGCCAAAGTTGGAAACCTTGCAAAGTTATCTCTCTTTATGTGTCGCCCGGTGCGTCGCCTGAGTGCCATTTTTACTCTATTTCAAACTCTTTGAAATCCACATGTATGACAGTGATTTCCCCTATTGTGTCGCACTATGCATCTCCCCCTTCGTCGCGACAGTTCTTTTTTTTGTCAGGCAAAAGAAACCCAGTCTCTGAACTTGTCAAACTTCTGATGCATATTTGCACTAATGTGCACACTATGCTACGCTCTATACCACATTAGTGCATTTATTCTAGCCCTCACACTTTCTTCCCACTTTCGTATACAATGCCTATCCATGTGTCCCGGATGCGATCCTGGTTTAGTTCTTTATATTTTAGTCAGACTTCAAAGCTCCAATTATTTGATTCGGCTCCCAATTTATCCTTTTACTCAGAATCATATCCTTATTTAAGCTCAAATCATTTCCTTAAGTGCAAATCACCATTATTTAAGCTCAAACACACATAAAATGCAGTAATTAGAGTGTAAGATATGGCTAAAAACATGTTTCTAGCCTACCATCACTAATAATGCAACCTCCCAGGTCCAAGAGAAGGTAGATTTGATCGACAAATTTTGGGCTAAGTTGGATGAGGCCAAGGCCGAGACCGAGGTGTGGAAGGGCAGGATGGATCTGCTAGCTTCAAACAAAGAGGCCACAAAAGAAGAGTTGGCATCGGTCAAAGACCTACTCTGGGTGGCAAAGGACAAGGCCAACTCGACTAAATGATGAACTCCGGCCACAGCTGAACTCAGGGGTCACAGAACGAGATACCCTCCGCCAAGAATATACTCCATTGAAATCCAAATTGGAGGAGACTTTAATCGAATCCTCCGACGTTGTGGAAATGCTGGCCCCGTATAAGGCTGATGTGGAAGTATCCAAGGCTCGTATAAAGACGAAGACAAAATATGTAAGGTGGCTATACTGGAGAAAGACCCTTGAGGAGATTCATGCCCGAGGTTTTTACTTGTTAGCCGAGATTGAAGAAGAAAAAAAACTCGAGGCTGAGGCAAAGGAACTATACGAGCCTGCTGTCGCGCCCCTTTTTTCTTGCGAAATCGGGTTTATGACATTTGTAAGGACAACTCATTCCATTTTTGGGAATTGGGTTTAAGAGAATTGATGAGTCGCCACCTAATGATTTAAGTGCATTAGGACACTAAGAAGGGTTTTTGTTTGGATAACCAGAGATAGGGTAAGGGCTTGAAATTATTCCGAGGGGAAGGTGTCACGACCCTAGTTCACCAATTGTGAACACGTCATGACGGCACCGAGTCTTCACGACCAGGTAAGCCTAACACATTGCGGAAGTAATAACAATTGCGAAGTTTATAATCAAAACTAAATAACATGAGTAATGGATACAGTTGCCGTCTGGCACATACACTTTAATACCAAATACTGAAGTAACCTCCAAGACCCGGAAACCCACGGGCAACACAAGCTATAAGAAATCTTACACAGCTCTAATCACCAGAATAGTCTAATACAAAGAAGGATCGAAATAACATCTAATAGCTATGGGTAAAATAAGAAGGAGACTTTGCGGATCTGCGGACGTAGCAGATGTATACCTCAAGTCCCCAATACGCTCCCTGACAGCTACTGATGGTACGCCTGCTCAGAAGCACCTCGATCTGCACATGAAAAACATGTGCAGAAGAGGCGTGAGTACACCACAGCGGTACTCAGTAAGTGCCACGCCTAACCTCGGTTCGGTAGTGACGAGGAAAGGTTAGGTCCCTACTGAGACAGAAACAATAAAATAACAAGATATTAACAGTATCGAAGTCTAATGAAAACTAATAACACAGCTATGTGATAAGACATATCAATGAAATATAGTACTGCAGGACAAAACAGAAACATAGAGTAAATATAGCAAAATTTCAAGAATACCGACAAGGGTCTTCCAAGATACCGTACTATAGCCCTTTCCTCAAATCAGTATCAAAGAATCTCCTGGGATACCATCCCGTAATCAAATCATCAGTGTGCAAGGGGATCTCCCGGGATACCGTCCCGTAGTCCCAAAATAAAATGCAGGGGGAATCCCGGGATACCGTCCCGTAGTCCCAAAATAAAAGTGCAGGGGGATCTCCCGGGATACCGTCCCGTAGTCCCAAAATAAAAGTGCAGGGGGATCTCCCGGGATACCGTCCCGTAGTTCCAAAATAAAAGTGCAGGGGGAATCTCCAGGGAATCAAACCCGTAGTCCCAAAGTAAACAAACAAGGGGGAACTCCCGGAATACCGCGTCCGTAGTCCCAATGTAAATACGCAACCAACATCAAAGAAGTATTCAGAAATTTAAGTACAATAATACAGGGCATCAAAGAATACTGGCCTAACATGCTCCACGTAATCACAGTTAAGACACTTTAAATAAATAGGCAGCTTGGATCAATCAAACATGCTCTTCTATGCTAGCACATACTATAAAAGCAAGTAAAGTAAAGCAAATATGAAAGAGAATCCAAATCAAGAATTTAAGTACAAATCCGGGTTTCAACAATTTGCTCAAGTACGCGCTCGTCACCTCACGTACAAGGCACTCAATTACAATTATCACATCCTAAGGGACGAAGTCCCCCACACAAGGTTAGGCAAGCCACTTACCTCGAACCGATGCGAAATCAACTAGGGAACGATGCCCTTGCCACGAGTATCCAACTCTGAGTGGCCCAAATCTATTCAAACTAATTTCATATTGTAAATAATATTGCAATTAACCGATTCCACTAATAAAATCAAAACTAGGGCGCAAAATAGGAAAAAAAGACCAAAATGCCCCTCCAGCCAGTGTCTCGGAATCAAATAATTTTTACATTTTCAGAACCCTCGTACTCTCACGAGTCTAACCATATAAAAATCTCCAAAATCGGAGGTCAAATGCCCCCTCAAATCCTCATAATTAGGTCTAAGAACTTTACCCCAATTTTCATTCAAAAATCCGAAATTAAGGTTGAATTTGAGGTTAGATTAGTGAGTATTAATCATAAACGAGTAAGGAATCGTTACCCAATCGTTGCCTCTGAAAAGCCCTCGAAAAATCTCCCAAAACCGAGCTCTCTAGCTTTTGTTTTGATAAAAATGGAAGAACCCTCGTTTTGAAAATGTTAAGTACTGCCTAGGCATTTCCGCTTCTGCGGACAAGGGACCGCTTCTGCGGTCCCGCTTAAGCGTAAAAATAACCGCTTCTACGGTTTCTCATTAAGGGGTCAAATTTCGCTTCTGCAGACACATGACCACTTCCGCGGTCCCGCTTCTGTGAAAAAAATGACCGCTTCTTCCGTCTATGAGGGGAAGCCTTAAAATCGCTTCTGCGATTAACAAGCCGCTTCTGCGGCTCCGCTTATGTGGATAGCTGACGACTTCTACGGTCTCAGAGGAGGAGGTGCTAAATCGCTTCTGCGGCGCAAAGGCTGCTTTTGCGGTTCCCAAGCTGCAGAAGCGAAAACAACAGAAGCCTGCTGCAAATATTTTTCCTTCTAACTTCCAAAACTAACCCGTTGAGCATCCGAAATCATCCCGGGACCCCCGGGACCCTAACCAAAATCATCAATACCACCTAATACCTTATTCAAACTTGTACCAATCCTTAAAACACCTCAAACAACTCCAAAAACCCGATTAAATCAAGGATTCAAGCCTAAGAACTTCAAATTATAACCAAATACGCTTTCGATCAAAAACCTAACCAAACCTCGTCCGAATGGCCTGAAATTTTGCACACACATCCCAAATGACATGGCGGAGCGATAGCAACTTCCTGAATTCAAATCCGATCCTCGTATCAAAAACTCACTATTGGACCGGAAACTTCAAAAACTCAAACTTCGGCATTTCAAGCCTAAATGAGCTACGGACCTCCTAACATTCCGAACACGCTCCCAACCCCGAAATCACCTAACGGAGCTAATGGAACCACCGGATTTCCATTCCAAGATCGTCTTCACACTGCTCCGAATACGGACCATTTTTCAACTCTTAAGCTCTCATTTAGGGACTAAGTGTCCCAAAACACTCCAAATCCTAATACCGAATGTCCCGGCAAACCAAAATAGCAGAAATGAACTTAGGGAAAATAGTTAATGGGGGATCGGGGCGTGAATTACAAAAATGACCGGCCAGGTGGTTACATCCTCCTACACTTAAACATTTTTTCATCCTCGAACGAGCATAGAGAACATACCTGAAGTAGCAAAAAGATGAGGGTACTGGCTGCGCATATACCGCTCGGTCTCCCAAGTCGCCTCCTCGGCCGGCTGACACCGCCATTGGACCTTTACTGAAGCGATGTTCTTTGACCTCAACTTTCTGATCTGCCTATCCAAAATGGCCACTGGCTCCTCA